>OY986436.1:165017938-165162938 GCA_963920525.1 Dichetophora obliterata
GTTTGACAAGATTATTGCATCAAATGAAAGTAGTTATAAAGTAGTTTTTTAAAATGCATTTAGTTGCTCATATTTCTGAGATACAAAGGTAAAGTGTTCCAAAGACAGATTAAATAGACAAAAAATTTTCGCTCTGACGTTAGACATTTCTTAGTGGAATGATTGCAGTGGCGCGATTCGAACGATGAGAATTGGATTCTGTGAAATAAGTATTGCGGTTCATTGGAAAAAAATCACGGTTACAAATTGCATATATTTGCACATCATCTGCATATATGTGAAACGTTATATTTTTTAAAGATTTGTTGTGACTCACAACGATGGTATTCCCCAAAATATTGTCTTTCTACTAGTGGCCAAGTGTTGGCAATGAAAGTTGATCCACCGCAACAACTAAGCGAGCGATCAACATTCATTGCATTGCGGCATTTTCAATGCCAAGGCCAGTCAATTAAAATTAAAGTAAGACAATAAAATGAACACTGATCTACCACAACAACTGGGCGATCAGTTTTAATTTTATTTAAAGACAATAAAATAAAGCCAACAATTTACTTCTGTGCGGCCAGCGTAAAATGCTGACCATGCAAAAAACCAGAGGGTAAATTAGTTTTAATATTTTATTGTTGTATTTAACGTACACACAGTTTGGCTAAGCGAATAACGCAAAACAAGTATAATTTTAAATAAGAATTTAACGTTGAAATATGACCCAATTACACAAGTTATACATGTTTGTATGTTTGTTTGGCCCAAGTTGGCACCATTAAATAAGCATGTATGAATATGTTTTAAAATAAGAATTAATTGTAAACAAATTATACAAAACTAGATTAAGAACCTAATAATGAAGTTAAATTATTGTGCAAGAGGCGGAAGATAAATTACGCAACCGCTGATTAATCAATAAGTAGAATTAAGTTTGTAAAAATGAAGAAGAAGAAGCGCGGCCAGATATGTTATAAATATCTGAGTACCCGCTAAAATAAATGGATTAATGTCAGTAAAATCAAAACCATAACAACCAATTTCTTGTTTCTGAAGAAGGCGATATATTCCAGTCGGAGGACACCAATCATTAATCTAAAAGAAGACCAGTTTTTTCGATCAAAGGACACCAAAAGTAAGTATAAACCAAAACCTCCACGCCTGAATGCACCTAAGGGTGACGGCGAAAGAGGTATTTTTTTTTGAGTAGTTGATAGTGGCGCTCTTAAGCACCGGCAAACAACCCGTAGGTAGGACGTCGCTCGGCGACTGTAGGACCAACGCGTATCCTCTGAGAAGATTTTAGGATCCTTATTGTTACAGGAACAATAAGAGATCATTTTTTTAGCTTTGTAAAATTTTTAAAGAATGGAAATTTTTTTTTTATAGGATATTTATAAAAAGAAAAAAAATAATGGACATAAAAAAAAGTAATAGCTAGGATCCTTCTGTTATAGGAACAGTAAGGACATTTTCTCTTTTGTAGGGATTCAAAGTGATCAGTGGGAATTTGTTGTTACAGGAACAACAAGGATATTTTGGAATTAAAATTTATTTTTGGAATTTAAAATTTTTGATTGGATCCTTATCATGTTACAGGAACAATAAGGATATATATTTTTAGTTTTGGTAACATTTTAAACGAATGAAAATTTTCTTTTGAATGGATATTTTTTTTTCTCGTTGTGAAAATTTTATAGGACAAGGCGGCATTCTTGTTGTTACAGGAACAACAAGAGCTACTTTTGAAACTCACATTTTTGTGAAAGAAAAATTTTTTATGGGCTTTTTGTTCACGGGAACATTTAGGATAATAGATCCTATTTACTTTTATATACTGGTTTAAGTTTCGGTTGAACCTTTCTAAGTTTGCAATTCAAAATCTTCCACCACCTCTCCGAAAGAGGCTGGCAGGAATAAAAGATTCTTGGCTTAAGGTTTAAGTTTCGTTTTAAAACCTTATTTTTTTTTTATTCGTTTAATTCAACAGATTTTTTTTTTTATCCACTTCAAGGCGATGCTGGAATTTTACGAAGCAGATGCAGTTGGTCAACAGCAAGGATTTTTTTTTTAGAACTAAATCACTGCGGAAGAGGACGCAACTACAAAGAGAACCAGTCAACGGCAAGAGATATCATGGCAAATTTTGAACATAAAAATAAAACTTAAATTGTGTCGGGGTTTTTCGTCACTTATTCGAAATACAAACAAAATATTTATTTATACATGAATTTGAAACAAGCTTTTATAGCCTCTGCATCAATTGTTGCTTCGATATGTTAATATGAAAGCTAATCACTGAAAAAAAAAGAGAATAAAGATTTATATAAATAAAAAAAAACTAAATAGGCAATGTCTTTTATTAAATTCCATATTTTCACATGGCGCAGGCAGAATTTGACAGTTTCATAGAACAATTGTGGAGTGAAATAGAACACTTTTGTAATTCAAGAAAAGATTTTGAAGCAGTAAAAAAAAGGGGTGTATGATTCAAAAGAGTTAGGTAAAGCCAAGGAGGCAGAGGTTGTCCTGCAAATTTTTACGCAGCTGGTACATAGTGAGTCAAAGGCAACTGTTGAGGAAAAAGAGGACCTGAACGAGCGATTCAGGGATATCGAAAAGAAATATCACGCAATAAGGATACAACTCGAAGAGACAGAAGAAGGGATAAGGGAAATTGAAGACGAAAACTTAAAATTGAGAAAAATAGTGGGAAATAAGAATATCTCCGAGGAGTTAGTAAAACAATTAGTCGAGAACGAGCACACAGAGTGTGAAAAGAAATTGCAGGAAGCCCAACGAAAAATATAAAGCTTAAAGCTGGTAAGAAGAGACCGGGAAACAATAGTAGTACCAACAACCGTTAAAATGAATATAAGTGAAATAGCCGAAACGGTGAGTAACTTAGTACCGCTATTTTCAGGTACTGAGTCACCGGCAGAAGTTTATAGGTTTATACAAGGATGCGAGTTGGCATTCAAAGCGGTGAAACCAGTAGAGGCACAGGACTTCACAGATTGTGTGAAATTAAGGTTAAATGGGGAAGCATTTGAGTTTTGCAGGAGTAAGAAATTTGGCAAGGTTGAGGAACTCTATGGGGCAATCAAAGCGAAGTACCTTAAGGAGACAACGTATAACACGTTGATAATGGAACTATCGCATTGCGTCCAAAGGCCGGGACAGAGGTTAAGTTCGTTCGCAAACAGAATAAGCGACATAGAGTCTCGGGGTAGAGATCTAGTAGGTGATGACGGTATCCTATGGGAACAGCTCAGTAGTTCAGTCGTTAGTGCGTTTAAGGTGGGCGTCTCCGACCCGAACCTACGAACGATTTTATTAACGACAACCGGTTTGGGTCTCGCAGCGTTAGAAAAAAAGGCATTAGAAATGGAGATCATGTTAAAAGGAGGTGAGCTAGGGAGAACCGCATAAGGCCATAATAACTATGGGCAAGAGTACCAGGGCAAACAGGGAATAAGATTTCCCCGGGAAAGAAATCAGGAACAAAGAGGGCAGTATAGCATACAGGAAGAGGATGCAAAACAATTGACAAATAACAGATTAGCTATAAGGTGCTCATTTTGCGAGGAGAGAGGGCATACCAGGGACGTGTGTATAACCAGGAGAAACACACCATATTGTGAAAAATGCCAGGAATATGGGCACGAAAAGGGGTGGAAATGTGCCAAAGAATTTAAACCCAGAAGTGATAAAACGGAGGGAAAAAGATATGAGGGAAATTTTAACTCAAAAAATCCATTCAGAAATAATAAGGAAAAACGACAAAAACAGGGACCAAATAAAGCGATTGAATGTAGGTGGTGTAACAAGTTAGGCAACGTAGAAAAAGACTGCTACGCTAAGAGAAACTGGGAGAATAGGCAAAGAAACTTTCAGGGGCCCCGCAAAGGCCAATAAGCTGGGACCCCCGAAATAAAAGAACACTTAGGCCGACCAAGATAGTAACAGATCATTCGACATCTGAAAAGATTGTGAATATCTGTACATCTAAGTCAATAGAAAGGATAGTAACAGATAATTCTACGTCTAAAAAGATTGTGAATATATGTACATCCAAGCCAGGAGAGAGTTCAGTAACAGATCATTCGACATCTGAAAAGATTGTGAATATCTGTACATCCAAGCCAGTGGAAAGTTCAGTAACAGATCATTCAGTAGTGACAGAGAATTTGACATCCGAAAGGATTGTAAATTTCTGTACACCTCATTCAGGAAGGAATGTAGAGCACACAAGCCCAGAATCGAATGAAACAGTTGAGTCATTGCAGGCAACATCAGAAAAGGTTATAGAAACACACGGTGCGCCTTAACCAAAATTAAATAAAAACGTCTAACACCTAGAAAATTAAAAGAGATACTGAATTTACAACGTTCATACATGAGAAAAATCAAAAAACTAAAATAATCTGTGGAGAGATTTTTAAATAAACCCACATTGAACATTTTTGCGCACGAAGTACGATATTTCAAAAATGCTGGAATCATTTTTTTTTATAATAAATAGAAAAAACAAAATAATTTTGTATTAAATTCTTATATTAATGAATCAACATTTTAATAACATTGTCTTGTCGCCATTTTCTAAATCTGTAATCCACGTGAACGTTTGTTACAGCTGTGTCTAAATATAATCTCACCGAAGAAGTTTCAACTTTTAAGCTTTTAGTAACACAGCTGTTACGCACTCTGATTACATATATCTATATGGCTCCGCCGGAGAAATATGCACTTTAATACACTTTTGAGCTGAGTACTACCAACTGCTGGTCGTAAACCGATTAATTCTTTACATATGCATTTGTTCAATATGTGAAAAATAAACGAGATGTACTGGATGTTCACTTAAAAATGGGTGATGGAGGAGGCGGATTTTTAAAAATATGTCTTTCTGTTCAATCTAATGAGTTGAAGTTTGAATGCAGCGGTAAGCGTGCTTAGTATGATGAGGGGATAGCAACAAGGAAATTTAAGGATTCTGGAGTTAAACGACTATTTATTCTAGCAGCCGTTCCAAGTGCACAAGAAAATTATAAGAATGTAGAGCAACTCTTTTCAATGTTGAATATAAGTTCTTTCCACGGCACAATTGCGACCGATTTGAAGCTAGCGAATATCTTGGCAGGTATTATGTCGCACAGTAGTGCATACCCGTGCACTTATTGTTATGCCAAGAAAGATGAGCTAAGCAGCTGTGGCGAATTGAGATCCCCCGAAAATGTTTCATCGCATTATACAAAATGGCTGACTGAAGGAAAAGGTTCAAAAAATAAAGCGAAATATTATTTCAACTGCATTCATCCACCGCTAATTACAACTGTTGGAGGCAAAACATTCCTAGACATTATTCCACCGCCAGAATTACACCTTATGCTTGGTGTTGTTAACACTGTTTTCACATATATGTTGAAAGAGTGTGCAAATGAGTCGCTGTCATGGGCAAAAGCTTGTCACGTTCAGCGTGAAATCAGACGAGGATGTTCTGGGTTTAACGGAAATGCATGCAAAACACTTTTGGATAAAGTAGACCTTCTGCGCCAGTTTGAAAATCTAGCAATACCTAAGTATGTTAAAGTATTTGATGACTTCAAAAAAGTAGTTTCTGCATGCTTCGGAAATAATCTTGACCAAAATTACAAAGCATGTATAGAAGCTTTCAAAAACAGCTACATGGAATTAGGTGTCAGCGTTACACCAAAGGCTCATGCAGTTTTTTTTCACGTAGAATAGTTCTGTAAAAAAAACGGTGAAGGATTATCATTTTTTGGGGAGCAGGCGATGGAGTCCGTACATTTTCATTTCTTAAAGTCTTCCTGGGAAATGAATAAGGTTGCTGCGAATCACCCGGATTATCCTAAACACCTTTTGAGCGCTGTTAGTAGATATAATGCTTCACATGTTTAAATTGAAGTAATTATAACTAAGTTATGTTACATTTTTAAATTTTATTATTACTAAAATGTTGAAATAATAAAAGTTTAATAGAATTATCTCTTAAAAATTATTTATTTATCATTTTTTCCATTCTTTTCATATAAAACAATGCCATATTTTGCCAAATTTCGTACTTCGTGCGCAAAAATGTTCAATGTGGGTTTATTTAAAATCTCTCCACAGATTATTTTAGTTTTTCGATTTTTCTCATCTATGAACGTTGTAAATTCAGTATCTCTTTCAATTTTCTAGGTGTAAGACGTTTTTATTTAATTTTGGTTAAGGCGCACCGTGAACACTCGGGAAAATAAAAGAAAAATGCAACGTGCTATTAGAAAAATTAAATGGAAGAAAAATTCAATGTGGTAGCAGAAAAGTTAACTGAAAATGTAATAAAGGAAAAAGTCAATGAGGTAGCTGGAAAATTAAATGGAGATATGATAAAAGAAAAATCAGATATGGTATTCGAGAAATTAAATGAAAATATGATACAAGAGAAATGCAATGTGGAATTAGAAGAATTAAGTGATAATATATCAAATGATGGTTGGCACAAAAATATGACGGTGCTGGAGAAGAAAGAGGGTGAATGTTTTGGAATCTCTAAAGTTAATGATGTGTTTATAGAAATTCCTTGCAAGAATGCTATAAATGGTAGACTCATTCTTCTTGTAGATTCTGGAGCAGACACGAGTTTAGTGAAACAAAATGCATTAAAAACAATGGAGGACAGGGGAAAAGATATAAGAAATTTGTGTGTAGCATTCGGGGGTTTTATGAAAACACTTGGGTCAGTGAAGATAGAACATGACGAGGTAAATAATCTTAGTTTTAAGTTGCACTTAGTTGCACTAGAACAAGGACTGCCTGCAGATGGCATATTAGGCCGGGATAATTTATGGAATAAAACCATAATAAATACGATAGATAAATCATTAACTATATACGACAGAGAAGGAGGTAATATAAAATTACCATTGAAACAAATGAATGAGTTATGTTCAATTACTTACAGTGAGGAAATACAAATAAAAGCTAGAACCATACGAACAGTAAGAATTAAAGTAGAAACTAAAATTCCGGTGGTAGTTGTACATAAACAGGAGATTGTGCCAGGGGTTTATTTAGGAGAAAGTTTAACGAAGGTAGAGAACGATACCGCTTATGTATCAATATTGAATTCAAATAATGATGATGTTATCTTGTCGAGGTACTATAAACCGAAATTTTCCAATTATAATATATTTAAAATGAAGTCAGGCTCAATGTATGGAGTAAACGAGTGTAAAGTAAAAGAAAGGATTAAAAAATTAACACAAACAATTAAATTAGATGAAAGTTTGAACGTAGAGGAAAGGTCTGCAATCGAAAATTTAATAACGGCATATCATGATATTTTTCTATTGGAAGGGGATACATTAACATATACTCCAGTAATAGAACACGAAATTCAGGTTCAAGCAAATCAGCCTCCAATAAATCAAAAACAATATAGATTACCTCAAGCGCATAGAGAAGAAATTCAAAAACAGGTAGAACTGTTAGAAGACGACATTATTAGGCCGAGCAAATCACCTTGGAATTCGCCATTGCTGTTAGTACCAAAGAAAGCAGGAAGCGATGGTATGAAAAAGTGGAGATTAGTCATAGATTTTAGAAAGATAAATGACGCAACAATTAAATGAAATATTAGATCAATTAGGGCACTGTAGGTATTTTTCAACATTAGATTTGGCCAGTGGATACCATCAGGTTCTAATGAGTAAAGAAGACAGACAAAAGACAGCATTTTGTACAGCATTTGGTCATTACGAATTCAATAGAATGCCATTTGGACTCACCGGAGCTCCAGCGACTTTCCAGCGATTGATGAATAACATACTGACAGGATTACAAGGAATAGATTGTTTTGTTTATTTAGATGATGTGGTAATTTATGGCAAAAATCTACAACAACATGGAGAAAGATTAGCACAAGTCTTCCAGAGACTTAGAGAAAATAGCTTAAAATTAAATACGGAAAAGTGTCAGTTTCTTCGCAGAGAAATAGCTTACCTGGGACACAAATGTTCGGAATTAGGAGCGCTACCAGATCCACAAAAATTAAAATGCGTAAAGGATATTCCAATACCAAGAAATAGAAAGGAGGTTCAGGCATTTTTAGGCTTAGCTAATTATTATAGAAAATATATAAAAAATATGTCACAGATGGCATCACCCATAAATAATTTACTGAAGAAGGATAATAAGTTCCAATGGTCAGAGAAATGTCAGGAAGCGTTCGAAAAAATAAAAGAAGCAGTGACTTCATCACCCATTTTGGCATATCCCGACTTTAGCAAACCGTTTTTATTAACTACGGACGCGAGTGGAGACGCATTAGGAGCAGTATTGTCACAAGGGGAAGTAGGAGAAGATCGACCAATTACGTTTGCCAGTAGATCATTGAATAACGCTGAAAAAAGGTACTCAACAATACAAAAAGAGTTTTTAGCGATTGTTTGGGCGACAAAAAATTTTAGAGCATATTTGTTGGGTAGGCCATTCAAGATATATACAGATCATCAACCATTGAGGGGTATAGCAAATCTGAAGGATCAAACGTCAAGATTAGTAAGATTTAGGCACAAGATGTCAGAATATGATTTCGAAATAATTTATAAACCAGGTAAAAAGAATTTAAATGCAGACGCACTGAGTAGAATACCACAGCAGAACCAAGAGATAGTTGTAGTTCAAACCAGATCTAAAGCAAGAGAAAAAGAAGCAACCGAAGAGACTGAAGTAAGCACGGATTCACTAGCGGAAGTGGATGAGGGGATAGAACAACAAGACAATCCTAACATAGAAATCCTAACGGATAAGAAGGATATAGAGAGAATATTAAAGGATTTTCATAATTTGCCATTAGGAGGACATCAGGGAGCGCTGAGAACGTACTTTAGAATAAGAAAACAATACAAATGGAAGGGAATGCAGAAAGAAATTAAGGAGTATGTGAAAAAATGTAATAAATGTCAAGTAAATAAAAGTTATAGACTCACCAAAATGCCTATGGTATTGACAGATACCCCAACACGTCCATTTGACAAGGTTATTATGGATATAGTCGGCATATTGCCAGAGACTGTATCTGGTAGTAAATACATTTTAACGTTTCAAGATGATTTTTCGAAATATATGGCCTGTGTTGCGATACCAGATGCCGAGGCAAGCACGATATCGAAAGCATTTTTTAACGAAATTATAACTCGCCACAATACACCAAGGGTGTTAATTACAGACAACGGCTCAAATTTTATTTCACGCATGTTTTCAGATGTATGTAAAATGTTAGGTATTAAAAAGTTACATATTACACCGTATCATCCGCAGGCAAATGGTTCCCTAGAGAGAAGTCATAGGCCTTTGGCAGAATATTTGAGAGGGTTTGCCAAAGAAGACGGGTCAAATTGGGATCAGTGGCTATCGTCGGCGATGCACGTTCACAATAACACACCGCATACGACAACAAAGCAAACCCCTTTCAAAACTATATATGGGTTTGACTCAGAAATGCCAACTAATTTAAGGCGAAAGTGTAGTCCGCTGTATAATGCCGAGGATACTTCAAAAGTTATGAAATATCAAATTCAGAGAGCGCACGAGCTGGTAAGACAGAACCAGGAGCGTGCAAAAGAGGTATCAAAAAATTATTATGATAATACTTTAAATGCAGTAGAATTTAAAATTGGGGACAGGGTACTAATGAAGAATCAAACAAGGAAGAATAAATTTTCACCAATATGGATATGACCGTATGAAGTTTTAGCAATAAGAACCCCAGTAACTACAGAGATTTTGATGAAAGGAAAAGCAAAGAAAATTCATAACAATTTACTAAAATTGTTTCATGAAAATGAGAAATAGAAACAGATTAAGTGTTAGAACATTAAATAAAACTGAGAGCAAAGAATATATGTTAGTATTATTAAATACATTTAAGGAATACTACAATTATTAGAATGAAATACATATTAATGAGTTATATTGAAACAAGTAAATAAAGAAAAGTGAACTGCAAAAGGAACAGTTGATTAAGGTATATTAAACCAAAAGAAGGTATGTAAATCGAAAAAAAAATAATAGTAACACGAAAAAATGGCGCTGACTAATAGTAGGGAAAATCTAATAAAATATAAAATGAACAGGAAAGGGAAAAATAGTATATATACATATTATACATATTAGGAGTAAAATTATGAAAAAAAAGAAAAAAATATATTAAGAAAATTTAGTAAAGTTGTAAAGAAAAAGGTTACTATAAAACAGAATTTAAAAAAAAAAAAAAGTTAAATATAAAGAAAATTAGGAATGAAGTGAATGGGAAAGCATATTTGTGGGCAGAACACGGCGATGTAAAATAAATGAAGTAGAGGAAAATACTTACTAGAAGAAGCAGTTAAGAGAAAGTTGGGAAAAAGACAGTAGAAATGAATAAATTAAATGAAACAGTTGAGAGCCAAGATATGGCAGAAGAAGAAGAGAAAAAAAGAAATGAAGAAAATCTGAAGTAAAAGGCAAATGTGTTGGCATCTTCAAAGTGAATGACGTTGTTACAGAAATCCCTCGCAAGGATTAAATTCTAGTACAACACATTCTACTTGTAGATCCCAAAATAGTGCCACTTTATTTTAATTCTGTAAGTTTTGTTTTGGATTGAAATATAAAAAATATGAAAAGATTTGATTGAATAAAAAAAAAAAAGATAATTGAAAATAAAGAAATTTGATAACGTCAAATGAAGACGTAGTAAAACATAATAAATAATATGATACAGAAAGTAAAGGGAAAAATAAAGAAAAAAAAGATACATATTATTTTTACATAAAGGAAAATATTATTTTACAAATATAAAAAAAAATTAGACTTTAAAAGAAAGAGAAAATTGAAGCAGTAAATATATAGATTAAAAGAATAAAATAAATAAATAATGGAAACTTAAGAGAAACGAAATTCTCACTACAAAAAAAGAAAAAAAAATTTTTATTAATTAAAGATACTGAATTAGGGAAATTAAATAAAAGTAAAAAATTATTGTTTTAAATAACAAAGCATCAGAAAGCATATATATAAAATTTTTTTTTTAAATAAATAAAATGTACTTATTTATAAGGAAATTTTTTTGTATTCTTTATATATATAAAGAACAATATAAAATAGAATGCGAGTTCGCATAAAAATATTAAATAAATAATAAATATTGAAACCTATACATGATAAATTGATTCATTAAAAACAGATATGTTTAACAATTCTGTAAATTAAAAGAAAAGTAAAATTCAATTTAAAAAACGAAGTTAAAAAAAAAAAAACAGTAGTATAAATATGAATAAATTATGTTTGAAATAGATTAGGGAACATCGTATATTGTTGAGATTGGGGGTGCAACCAAAGATGACGTCGATGGACCCGAAAACAGTGAGCAGAAACAAAATTTAAAATGAATTAAGAAAGTCAGGAAATAAACTTCAACCACGAGAAGTGTGTGCTGGAAAGCCAACAACAAAAAATATAATAAATATTAAAGCAGAAAAATTTGATTGAACTAAATTTAAAACAACAAAAATTAAAAATTTAAAACAACAAAAGGTATAACACCCTTAATAAAGCAAAAAAATTTGAAAATTAATAATAAAATAGGTATAAATAGCCTTCCTAACACAACGAAAACAAACAATTAATCAAGATTTGGCAAAATAATGCTATAATACAACAAAAGGTATAAAAACCTTCACAAAACAACATTTTCGACAACATAATAAGGTACAAAAACCTTCATAAACAACATTTTTGGCAATATAATATTTTAAAACTACAAAAGGCATAAATACCTTAGTAAAACAACATTTTTGGCAATATAATATTTTAAAACTACAAAAGGCATAAAAACCTTAGTAAAAAAACATTTTTGGCAATATAATATTTTAAAACTACAAAAGGCATAAAAACCTTAGTAAAACAAAATTTTTGGCAATATAATATTTTAAAACAACAAAAGGCATAAAAAAATTCGTAAAACAACATTTTTGGCAATATAATATTTTAAAACAACAAAAGGCATAAAAAAATTCGTAAAACAACATTTTGGGCAATATAATATTTTAAAACAACAAATGATTTAAAGTCTTTCTAAACTCAGAAAAATAATACAACAAAAGGTATAAAAACCTTTATAAAGCAACAATAAGCAAGAATTAATTTTAAAAGACATAAAAACCATTCAGCAGAGAAATATAACACCAAAATGCATATAAGGTCACAGACTGAAAAATTGATATAAAACAGTTTCACCAACAAGGACGGGAAGTCCATTTTTAAACGAAGGCCAGGTTAACCAGCTATAGGGCTTAAAGCCTCCTGGCAAACAAAAACAATATCACCAGCACACACACACACTTCAACAGTATCTGCATCAAAAACTATAACGAGGAATAAATTAAACGCCGTGACAGTTTTTCCGGCGCACCGATGGACAACACTAAAAAGAAAACACAATAAAACAACAATCACCCCCAACAAGTGCCAGGAAGTTAGGGATTTATAAATTTATAATAAATAAATAAGTAAAAATGTACAAACAATAAATTAAAACTAAACACAAAAACAATGTAAGCATAATTCAAATAAGAAAGATGAACACGAAATGTAAGTCATATGTAAAAACAAAAATTAACAAACAACTTGTTGACACAATATTAAAACGGCAATTTTTGAATAGAAATGAAGTAAGGAAAACCATTATAACTTTAATGAACAAGCATACAAATAAAATTAACAAAGAACTAATTGACGAAAATTTTAACCTCTTCAAGGAGAAAATTTTCTTTGTGTAAGGGGGGAGGAATGTTGTGACTCAAAACGAGGTATTCCCCAAAATATTGTCTTTCTACTAGTGGCCAAGTGCTGGCAATGAAAGTTGATCCACCGCAATAACTAAGCGAGCGATCAACATTCATTGCATTGCGGCATTTTCAATGCCAAGGCCAGTCAATTAAAATTAAAGTAAGACAATAAAATGAACACTGATCTACCACAACAACTGGGCGATCAGTTTTAATTTTATTTAAAGACAATAAAATAAAGCCAACAATTTACTTCTGTGCGGCCAGCGTAAAATGCTGACCATGCAAAAACCAGAGATAAATTAATTTTAATATTTTATTGTTGTATTTAACGTACACACAGTTTGGCTAAGCGAATAACGCAAAACAAGTATAATTTAAATAAGAATTTAACGTTGAAATATGACCCAATTACACAAGTTATACATGTTTGTATGTTTGTTTGGCCCAAGTTGGCACCATTAAATAAGCATGTATGAATATGTTTTAAAATAAGAATTAATTGTAAACAAATTATACAAAACTAGATTAAGAACCTAATAATGAAGTTAAATTATTGTGCAAGAGGCGGAAGATAAATTACGCAACCGCTGATTAATCAATAAGTAGAATTAAGTTTGTAAAAATGAAAAAGAAGAAGCGCAGCCAGATATGTTATAAATATCTGGTCCCCGCTAAAATAAATGGATTAATGTGAGTAAAATCAAAACCATAACAACCAATTTCTTGTTCCTGAAGAAGGCGATATATTCCAGTCGGTGGACACCAATCATTAATCTAAAAGCAGACCCGTTTTTCGATCAAAGGACACCAAAAGTAAGTATAAACCAAAACCTCCACGCCTGAATGCACCTAAGGGTGACGGCGAAAGAGGTATTTTTTTTTTGAGTAGTTGCCAGTGGCGCTCTTAAGCGCCGGCAAATAACCCGTAGGTAGGACGTCGCTCGGCGACTGTAGGACCAACGCGTATCCTCTCAGAGGGGAGACAACATTTCTTCTGCAACATCTGCCAATGCTGTTATACAACTTCGTTTGGGCCTTAGTCCTGATTTATTTAATGAGCACAAGTCCACAAAAATAATTGATTGTAAATATCAAATGTTAAAAACATTTATTGTTGAAATTTTCTGCTGTCGCGTTTATTAAAACCAAGTCACTCAACATATCTGCCACGATTTGACTTCGGCTTTGCTGCAGCAAATTTGATCGGGCCAATATCAACCAAAGTTGAACGAAGAGAGGATGTGGAAGGCATATACTAACACCTTCTGATGTAGACACCTCTTTTTTCGTTCCAACGTTCGTATTATCAAGAAAGATGAGCCTATTTCGGATCTTCGGCCATTAGACTTTCGGCGCTAATGTTTGCCGCAAGAAAGTCGTCATCACTGAATATGCGGCCAACATTCCATACACTTCTGCGTGAACGCACGCTTAAGGGCCCGAAGACCGAAACATATAAAGGCTGCATTTGCCAGCTGCAATGTTGTGGAAGAGTTACAACCTCGATACCGTTGGCTATGCACAAGTCGACAACTTCAATGGATATGTCTGATAAGTGGTTGTCCACTATCAGTAGCAATAGATTGGTCTTGGCGGTAGACGTATGTCCAAAGGCAAGATTTTCTTCGATAAAATCTAAAAATCGTCCTCTGTACGCCCTCGGTCGGAAAATTCTTCTTCACTTTATCCAAATGTCGGCGAAAAGTAGTTTTAATGATACCACTGGCAGCTGCAGCTCTACGCTCTGCTTGTTTGTCGATCAAAACCATTTTGATGGCATTAAATAGGTTTGTTGCGACAGGGACCTTCAAAATTCCTTTATTCACGTATTTTCGTTGCCTTTCTAAAAAAAAAAAAATATAAGGCTACTCACAGTTTAAGCATACATTTAAAAAATCGTATTTATAGCATGTGTTATTGTTGAAACTGTGAGCACTCCGCCATGTAACTGTCGTATTCAAAAACTATGCAACCCTGGATGTAGACGGAGCATAAAAATACGAGGTACAAAATGCACGTCCAAGAGCTACTTTAATTTACGCTTGTTTGCATATTTCGATTGCATGCAAAACAACAACAAATCAAACTACGCTTACGTAAATTGGCGTACAAATTACAAATCGTACAAATAGCAGACCAGCGTATTCAAACTGTGAATAGCCTTAACAAAAAAATGCCATAAACCAATAAAAACGTATAAACACACATTAAAACACTAAATACGCATCAAAACGGAGTTTGTGAAGTGAAACGCTTCACTCCACTACGGCCATTTTGAAAACACGGCTGGCATCACACAACCACTCAATAGATATTTTACGAAAAACACTTCATATTTTCGAAGTACAACATTAAACCAACACGACTGATATACTTACCTTGAATTTGTGTTGAGTAGTTGGCATAAAACGCGATAAATTAACTCACTAAAAAAAAATTGTTCCCACTGTTCTGGAAGAGCAACACAATGTATCTGTACATTCATGTACATGATGAAAAAGTGTGCGGCAATGAAAGCAACACTAGGGATGTGCAAGTCGAAGTCGAAATAAATCGAAAGTCGACTTTTGCTTGATAATTTTCGACTTTTGGCAATCGACTTTCTTATATTGAAAAAAGTCGAAAGTTGGCTTTTACTTTCGACGTTTCCTTTCGACTTTTTTATTTTATGCGAAACAAATAGCTAATCTGAGAACTGTCTTCTCTAAACTAATAAACGAAATCTGTTTAACAACAAATAAAGCTGCGTTGGTAACTCTTGGTTCGATAAATGTAAAATAGTGGTCGGCAAAATTAAAAAAAAGACACTGTAAGTGGAAGTGTGACAAAGCAATTGCGTATCATCTGATTACGTTACACGCGTAACAAAATGTTTTCATGAATTTGTCACTATTTGAAAACAGGTGACAATTTTTGTCAATATTTATTATTTTTGAGTTTCAAATTTTGTTTTGAAAAAAAAACATTACAACTAACACATATAAATATCAAGAATACTGGGTAACAATTGTTACTTTGCCAGAATAGGGGTGTTAATACAAATTTATATTCACAATATTCAAACTATGCTCAAATCGAATAATTTTTTACTATAGAAAACAGAGGAATGTTCTGCTTTAAGTCAAATTGGCAAGAATTTGAAATGAGTGCTTGCCATTGAAATCACAAAAAAAAATGTACAATATTGAATTGGTAAGAACATACGCTTCTTTAACACTTCTAGATCCAAGGTTAAAAAAGCGCGCATCTCAAAATATCCGTGAGTGTTCTCAAGCAATCTTTCTTGGTAAGCAGCAGTACATAAATATTTACTGCAAATATTACCTCCCCCCTCTATTTAGGTGATCTTGTGAATGCTGAGATGAGACAAGCAAGAATTTCAAATGAAGAATTTGTGACATAATAATCAAGAATCTGATAACAGTGACATATTATGTTTTTTGGATGAGGTGGTTAAAACAAACTTGGACTCTACAACTAATGAAATTGAAGGTATGCTTACTCAGCTGCGCCTTTATATGGCTCGCCCAGCTGTTGATCGAAAACTTAATAAAAATCCGCTTTTTGTCTGGAAATGCATGAAAATTGAATTTCCTTTGCTTGGGCAGTTGCAAAAACATAATTATCAATTGTTGCAACTTCAGTGCCATCCGAAAGGTTAATTTCCTCACAGCGAACCAATTGCGAAACAGGCTTTCGCCAGAACATCATCATGTTGGCTTTTTTACGTTCAGTTGGTGAAGGCATGTGGTTCCCTTATTTGTTCATTCACTTGTGCACAAATATATCGAGCCCTAACCGCCAAATCAACGTAAGTGCCACTTTTTCGAAATTAATTTTTAAATGGCAAACAATAGTACGACAACAAAGTCGTCAACTCCAAATATTTCACATCTCTACGTTAAACTGTTCTAAAGTTATACCTTACACAAAAATAAAATATACATGTACCGCTTATGCAAAAAAAAAAACAAGTAAAATGATTCTCTTGTAAAATTTGGTTCATAACGCTTACGTTAATTTGGCGGTAAGGGCTTGATATTCAGCCCAATTATGAAAAATTTTTCCTGGGGAATCGGAACAGGGAGTTTCGATAGATAGCAGATAAAAATTTCCAAAATGTTTTTCAACTTTATCTTAAAAATAACTCTCTTTTTCCGATTACCCGGGAAAAATTATTCATAAGAAGTCTGATTTATATAAGAACTGAAATTGCAATATTTTGTTTTTTTTATTTTATTTATTTTCCGAAGTACCATATTTTTGTTTATTATTTAACAATAAAACACATTTTTCATATTGAATCATGTGCTTCTTAACTGCCCTATAAAAGCGGTACAAAAATATTTTAATAAAAGTCGAAAAAAGTTGAAAACTCGACTTTTTAAGGTTCAAAAAGTTACTGTATGACACTTGGTTATACCAAAGCGCGCTGTCAAAATTTCACAGGTGAATTGCTTCACCACACTGCAAATTATATACTTATAAATTATATTATTTATAATTTATAGCTTAAAGTTTATACAAATTACTTTGGAGTCAACAGTTTATATAACAAATAGCCCAAAGTCCAACACCCTCAATTTCAGAAAGTCAATCAATCGCTCTTTTTCGAAAGAATTGTTAGTCTTTAAGTAGTGAATTTCATCGGTTTTTGTAATCAGCGTGTGCCAAAATGTGTTAAGCATCGAACTATGTCAGTTATGTGTTGCCTGGCAGCTTATTTTCCAGTCTTATTTAAATCATCATTTATTTTCTCTCAATATTAAATTAAAATGCTTATATTTCAATTTATATGCTGCATATTCTAAACATGTATAATTCGCAGTTATTCTCCATAGCTTTTATTAAAATTTTACCAATTTACTCCTGACTGCTTCATTTGCAATAAAAAGTAAAAAAGTTTATTTTCAACTGCTGCTGCTGCTCAAAGGGAAGCCCTAAGCAAGGCATACAAACAGTAGATACAGGAATGTCATTCGAATTCCTATCATTTGGCGGACTTCACAATCAAAGCAAGGACTTTAAGCCTAACATTAGCACGAGTGTTCGTGAGGACACTTCAAAGGAGGCTTACCTAGATATCTACAAGGTTGCCTGATATGACTTCTGACGGCTGGTGAAATCATTTCTACAATCTCTGAATGCCATTAACACACACGTATCCACAAACTTAACACTCCACACAATAACACGCCCTCACGCACGCGCTCAAATGCTTTGCCAAATTAAACGATTCACCGTTAACTGTCAATAATGACACTTCTGGCTCCTTTCCCCTTGACTCCGACTACGCTCTAGCAAACGTTTCTAGCACGTTTTTGACAATTATTCGCAGAAGTTGTTGCTAGTATCTGTATTGATTGCGCGAAATCAGATTGCCTGACATCAGTGGGTTCAACACACGTTCATCGTTAACATTGACACACAACAACAAGTCCTCTTTATCTGGTTTCAAACATTTATTTCTAGAAATAGAATGAGGATTTTTTTCGTCTGCCTTCGTCGGCTTTAAGTGTTCCGCTTTTGTCGGATGTACTGTGGGAGTGTACCACGAGCGATTCGTAGCGGTGGTTTCCTGTCAATCAGGGGCGGATCCACTTAAGCGCTTTTTGGCTGCAGCCCAGGGCCATGTGGATGGTAGAATCCAATCCAATGCGCGTCTATTGAACAGAACGGGGAATTCCCCGTCGCACAGTGTAACAAGGTTTATGGGATAACGGACAAAAATAGAAGGAATCATCGTAAGAACATGAAATTAAGCATGTGCCATTCTTTCATAAATATAAAACAGAACACAAAATTTTCATCAATTCGGACACGCCCTTCACCAACCTGCCATACGAAATTAACAATAAAAGTGTTTGTTCAACTTGATTAAAATGTTCTCTTGATTAAAATGTTTATGAAGATCTGCCACGCCCATCTTGTGCAATAAGATCTTTTGCAAAAATATAAAAGTGCAATATCTCGAGTTGTAAAAAGTATTAGAAAGGAATTAACTATTTTTTTAACTAAATATGCCACGACCTTTTCCCACTATCCATACAAAATTACGAATAAAAGTGCGGAATTACCTGGAGAATTATATCTCCAGGTATAGAAAGCGTAAGGAGCAAAATCAATTAACTTTTCTTTTACTTGATTTACATAATTACTGTATAAATATTTCATCAAGATCTGTCACGCCCTTCTTACACCTCCCATACAAAATGAGGAATAACAGTGCAATATCTCCTTTTGTAGAAAGTTTAAGAAAGGATACTAACTGGTTTTTTTTTTAACTGGTCTCACATAATTATCATATAATTATTTTATTCAGATTGGCCACGTCCTTCACCCGCCTCCCACACAATATTCAATGAAGTTTATTAATTAAAACATATGTATATTTTAATACATGTGTCTGCTAAAATTTTGCATAAATCTTAAGAATGCGAGAAAATAACAGAGAAAATTAGTGACTGTCATCAGAATAATTCGCTGAGTTAGTTACTCGACACAAAGTCAGAAAAATCGAAGATCAAAATTATTTCATATTCATTTAAAACTAATTCATTGATTTCATTATTATTATTCTGTTTTCTTCAATATTTTTCTAAGAGAAGATATAAAAGGATCTGATAAAAGCAGTAACCCACGGAATATATCAATATTGCAAAGTTCTAAAAAGTTTTTACGGGTATGATTTAAGCTAATTTTTCTAAACTCGTTATGACTAGCTTCTTAAGCAATACAGTTAATATTTGCACACATTTAAGCCTACAACAATAAAAATTTCAAGAAACATGTATTATTGTCTTCGCACAATAAAGATTCTTTAAATTGAGAATTTTTTTGTTTTAAATTTGGAATTTCAATTTGACACGATTGGTACACAATTTCGTACACATTTTCGTAAAACACGCTATAAAAAAGTGGTAATAAAATCCTTATTTGAAAGTAGTCTGAGACAAAATTTTGGAAATGTATTGAGAAAGGCCTATTTTAAGATATATTTTAAAATAAGAAAATACAAAAATGTTTTTATTTTGTAATTGTGCTTGAAAATTTATGAAAAATTTGTTTATTTTTTCATATAAATTTGCGCATTTTCATCAAAACATGCTTTAGAAAAGTGGTCAATAAATCTTTATTGTAATGTATTCTGAGACCAAACTTCGGGAATGTGTTAAGAAAGGCATGTTTTAAGACATACTTAAAACTAAAAAAAAAAATGTTTTTATTCTTTAATTGTATAAAGACATTTATGTTTTTTTGATTTCTAAGACCTTTTTTGTGGTATATGAAAATGTTTTTATATTTTTAAAGTTGTGTTTTATAGCAATAACTAATAAAATATATTTTTGCTAAAGTTTCATATATGAATTTTACTAAAACTTTTATGATTTTGGAAAATATTCTAAAACTAAACTAAAATTTCGTAAAATTTTCAAGACAGAATATAAAGACAATAACTACCACAAATGAAAAGATATAAAATAATCATTTAAGATTCAAATAATTAAGGCTCCTAACTATAAATTTGCATTATTACTTTTACAAATTTATGACCCTTTTATGTCCACCTCGTTACACTGTGCGTCACTTGTTCTTAGTCGGTGTATTTTCTCGCGCGTGCATCTATTACAGGGGCCTCCCGCCGCTTTTCGCCTGAACCAGTTTTGTTTTTTTTTCTGCACCTCTGTTCTTAGCAGACTGTGTTATTGTTAGAACTATGTTTGGTGAGTGTTTAGTCTACTAATAAGGGATATTAGTCCGATAATTGAAAGTAAACAGCATAAGAAAAGATTTCCTGCTTTTAGTAAGTAAGTAAAAAGAATTAAAAATCATAATTTTTTTAAAAAAAAATTTAATTTTTCAATACTTAATGAACTCTTTAATAGGTTTTTAATGTTATTACAAAGCATTAAAATGTGACGAGAGGGAAAATATTACATCGGTAATCTCGTACGCTCTGTTTATTTTCAGAAAGCCATCAAGTTCTTTGTTTATTTTCAGACAAATATGAAAAATCTTATTTTACAATATGTCTGTTAGAAAATATAAAAGTGGAGCTGGAAAACGAAAATTACAGTTTGATAAAAAAATAGAGAAATAAATGTGCAAATTTTCAACTTTTTATAAATTAGAACATAAAAATGAGAATAAAATAGCTACAAATCCATTAACAAGCGAAAAGAAAGGTATCTTATTCGAAGATAATTTAACCGAAGGGAGCAGAAAATTGCAAAACCAGAAAAAATACAAGTGATGAATACGTGCAAAATTTTAAAAACGGAAAAAATATCAGTGATTAAATGTGCAAGATCTTAACTACCAGCAAACTTCTGATCCCTGTGAGAACGATATAGGTATTCTGCAAGAGGTCGGTAATGCCAAGGCGAATAGAAATTTAGAAAATGTTAAGTTTTAGTTTGAGTTTGAGAAATATGTTGACTTAGGCTTGTGGCCAGTATTGCTTAATAATGATTTTCTTTTACTTACTACAGTCTAAGTACGAGTCTTACAAATTTTGCAGGGAAATTTTTATGCTAACTTATGAAAATAAACTTGTTGATGTTTTCCCAAATTGCTATAACATCTTAAAGATTTTTTTAGCGTTGCAAACCACTAGCTGTGAAGCTGAACACTCTTTCTCCATGATGTCGTTTTTACAGAATAAAGAAAAGAGAACAATGTCGAACTATCGTCTAAATCATTTTTCAGCTATCTTCGTAAATTGTGATTTAACACAGGATATACAATGAAATAAGCTAATAAAGGAATTTGCAGCATAAAAATGCACAAAGGTTGCGTTATAAATTATACAACATAACCTGTCAATTTCATATTTTTATTATATTTTTATATTCAATAAATAAAATATTTTATTATCCTGGTTTTTTTCCTATACCGTATACCTACATCACTATGGAAAACAGTTTTTTTGACAAAATTACAATTAATTGAGTAATTAGATAGGCCCCTAAGTAGTATTAGCCCAGGGCCCCACAAATTCACGGTCTGCCTCTGATGTCAATGGTGTTTGACAGCAACGCCGCGTATTAATCTGATGTTGTTATTATCCTACTGTTAATGGTGCTGATATTGATGTCTTCTATAACATCAAAGATGTCGGGATCTATTGATTGGAGTATAGCGTATGTTATGCGTATATTAACAAGAAAATTTTAATTTAAGTATGGAAAAAGTGGTTTGTTTCTTTTTTTAGAAGGCGGAGAATTTAAACTAAAATAAAACATAGGAAAACCTTTTTTAAATTCATAAAATAAACTTTAAATAATAGATGATTTTTTGACATTAATGATTCAATATTGAGCATGTGGCCACTGCAGCTCGCGCATACAAAGAGTAATCTGGAGCAGAGTTGTAAATCCCATAGCTCTTTTAGCTCTTTTAGCTCACTTACAACAACTTCAATATTTCCGTGTGTGTTGTAATTCGAGACATTATGTACATGGTACATATTGTTGTTGTTCTCATGTTATTGTATTTGTTTTTAATTTTTTTCGTCGCCATCGACGCTTTAATTTATTTTTATTTTTTTTTTTTAATTTGCAATTTAGCTCACTGCCACGACACCTCTGATCTGGAGGACCGAGTAAGACGTAGTGGGCATAATCGACTGTTAGGTGAATAACAGCACAATTTTTTTTGCTGTGTTTCTTACAGACAAGATATAGCTCCCCTCGCATATTGTGGGTATGGCGTAAATGCACACTACATTATATTCTTCAATTAACTTATTATGACGTATTTAGAGGAATGATTGGGAGGTCATAGCCTTGGATTAGTTTTGGTTAATGAGAGATTTAGATAGATTTCGCTTGAAAGAGGATTTGGATATAAAGGGTGAGTAGTAGAAAGAGATATTATTAATTTCCTGTAACAACGACCAATGGGTTCATTACTTGCGTACACGGTTAAAACATTTGGACTAGTTTTTAATCCAAACTTTTGTGTAAAAGAATTTTTAATCAAAAAAGTAACATATTTTAATCCCTACTTTAGTTTAATTTAGAGTTGGACGAGTGTATAAGGTGTTGGACCTGCACTTCAGAGAGGAGAGAAAAAAGTGTTTCATATTTAATTTGATACCCAAATTTACTGCATTATTCTGTATCACGAACAAGCACACCAACGATGAGAAAGACACGAGAAGCAATACAATTTTGTATGGAAAAAAGTATTGCTTCTCGTGTCTTTCTCATCGTTGGTGCGCTTGTTCATGATACAGAATAATGCAGTTATTTCAAATATGCAGGAGTAAAAATATTTCTTGATTTCCAGTTGAAAAATGCTTGAACAAAAATGTTTCATTACCAGTTTCCAATTTCTTATTAAATTTTTCCAAATAGGCAGAAAAAATGTTGCATTTTTTCGAGAAACGAAAACGCCATTAAAAAAATAAATTTTTAAGAAGTATAAAGTCCAGTTTGCACATAAGCAGGTCTAAACCTACCAAACCATACTAAATTTATTAAGATTGGACTTGTACTTAAAAAGCCTTACGCCGGACAAAAAAGCGTTTGCTTAATATATATAAGATGGTATCTAGTATATAAAGAAGGGCCAAAGAATTCAATAGTATGATTACAACTACAACGCTGTCTTATTCAATTGTCCGTCCTCACTTGGAGTATGGAAGTCAAGTTTCGTCGCCAAGTTACAATGTACATGTTGAACGAATAGAAATAATTCAAAAACGTTTTGTTCGGTTTGCTCTAAAGGGCTTAAGTGGAACTGACACTCTAAACCTTCCTCCACATAAAGATCGTTTAAAACTATTAAAAATGCAATCTTTAAATGAGAGAAGGAAGTCTGCTGATATCGTCTACTTACACCAACTCATAACTGGTGTTTTCGATTCACCAGAACTCCTAACTCTTATAAATTTTAACACTAACCGTAGAAGCAGTAGAAACGCTAACAATTTAATTTACTTACCTTTTAGTAGAACAAATTATCTGGTTACTGCTCCTTTAAATCGCGTGAGTACCTTTGTCAACAACTGTAACTTTTTTGATGTTAACTTATCAAAAGGTCAACTCAAAAGTAGATTGAAAACTAATGTATGATTAGATCTATGTAAACGCATGATAGATGCGATACATCATAAATAGATGTTATGTCTTGTGTTGTCCCTGAGCCCAACCCATATTATGGTAGGTAAATTTTTCTCACTTCTGATTGTTTTGGACCACTTTTATCTATGTATATCGTTGAGATATTTCAATGATATTAAGTTGGTTCTTAAGATAATGTAATGTGGAGAAAATGCGATATTGCATGTTTAAAAAAAATAAATAAATAAAACTAAGTTTTTAGAAAATTTATTTTTTAAAAAAATAATACCAGACTACCCCTTTAAGAGTGAATTTTAAGCTAAGATAAGTTTATATACATAAATAAGAAAATATACAGTATAGCGTGTATAAATTATGAGAAAATATATCACAAAAACAATATATTTTACAGTATGTCAAAGAATTTTGTAACACTTTATATGTTTTAGAATTACACGGAACTGGTTTGAATTAAAAATTTAAGAAACAATAGTATGTACTGAAAATTTTGTGTAGTTTTGTAATTTAAAAAAAATAACTATTATTAATTTCATTTTTAAATGGGAAAAAAATATTTTTTTATATAAGTTAAATTTCTGAAAAAGGTCAATCCTTTAATTGTTTATGTAATTATATGTTAAAGCTGTGCCTTACGCAAATTTTAAGTTTTAGCTTTTAAATATACCATGACCAATGTATCAGAAATGGAAGTTTTACTCTTGTATGTCGTAAATTTCAACCAAAAAATTAAATAATTGGTGTTTTCAATCCATTGATGACGAGAAGGGGCGACCGACCCAAAGAATTGTTTTTTTTTTTAATGGTAGATAGATTATAAGAGGTGTTGGCGTTTAAGCACATGGTTAAATTTTAACGTTAAGCAACTTAAAATTAAAAACAACTACCAAGACGTATTTTCTGCTTTAAATTTATTCACACATGTGGGCATCAGTTCGCTGTAAGCTTTTACATTTTTGTTATCTTCCGTTAAAATTTTAGTGCTGCGATATCTTCAAACATATTTCTGATATTTTTTTTTTAATTTTTAAAAATTTTGTGTTCACAAAACCTTTAGATTTGAGCCTGTAGTTTTATACAGTTGAGATGAGTGTAGTAAACTATTATTTATTAGGAAACATTGTTAATAATTTTTTTTAAGTCAATCTCCTAAAATACTTAGGATACTATTTAAATTTATAATTTTTCACCCTTTTCGTTGAAGTTCTTATAACTTTCGTCATCATTGGATGAACTATTCGATTCAGAAGCACAATTTTTAAGCGTAATTCTACATTTCGTGCAAGCTGGTGCACCTTTTGGAGCTGAAGGACGTTTCCTTTTTGGCATCTAGGATAGATCGCGTCAATTTCTGGTATAACCACCTTAAGAGTTGCAAGCAAATTTAATAAATTTAAATTAAAACATAAATTTCAAAAGAACATAGATAAGAAAAAGTACCAATTGGATTAAAGGAAATTTTTTGGTGGCTTAGCCATATCAATTCTTAAGAAAAATTTATATCAGTTCTTTTTAATTCAAATTCCCTTCACTTGTCTTCTCTTTTGATTTAATTTTCTATAATATCTGAGTTCCAAAACAGCAAAACACAAAATTATATAATGACACGTGTTTATTATAATTAAAAGTAGCCCGACGACATCCTCTGCTGCCAAAATACCAAAAATATATATGTTTTTTTTTTGTTGCGGCCGCCCCTTCCCGTCATCAATGGGTTGAAAACACCAATAATTTACTTATTTATTATGTTGAAATTTACGACATACAACTAATAGTTCTCGTCCATTTCTCCAACATTAGTCATGGTATATTCAAAACTTATAACTTAAAATTTGTGTAAGACATACAGCTTTAACATATATGTTTTTCAAATTTTTTTTAATGGATGTGCCTTTTCAGAAATTGTACTTTAGTAAAAAAAATGTTTTTTCAGTGAAAAAATCATTTTAATAAAATTTATTTATTTATATTACAAAACTAAACGAAATTTTAAATACATAAAATTTTTTAAATTTTTTTGTTCAAAATAATTCCGTGTAATTTTAAAACATATAAAATGAAAAATTAACGTTTTTGGTAGTTCGAGCTTCCTCAAACAAAAACATATAAAAGATAAAATAATTTTTGTTGTACAAAAATTTTCATAAGCATACATCGGCGTTTTCAAACAGTTGTCTACCGTTTCTGTGAAGTTATGTCATTAAAAAAAAAAATAAAAAATCGTGATGTAGAGAAGCAAAAAGGCAAATTTTCCCACACAAATTTATGTAACTTTGGCACCATACAATCTATCTGTATGCAATTTACATGTAAGGAAGATATCCCATTCAATAGTCTTAATCTCAAATTTCATAACATTCCGTGCACTCAAACTCAAGTTACAGATTTATTTCCCTCTAAACAGGTCAAACAGTCCAGCACATCGTTGAAATCAATATTAAGATTGTTGTCTGTGATATTTTAATAAATATTCGTGGTTTTAAACTTTTTTATAAAGCTATAAAGTGTTTTGTAGTTATCGCAAAACTTTTTTAAACATGCAGCGAAGTTTAACCATTTAAAAATTTATTAAATAGTTTATCTTCCATTCTTTTTCGTATTTTTGTTTTAAATAGCTTAAAATTCGCTCAACCTCATCATTGCTAAATTGTAAATTGTAAAAGTGTCCTTGCGACCAAAAGTCGACAGTACTTGTTTTTTCCTCCGTTTCCAATCAAAAAGTGTGAAGTTTTTGATTTGTTAAATACACTTTGTCGACTTTTTTGGTACATGGTAGATAATAATTTATTTTGCTTCTTTAGAAGCTATATTGTTTTTAAACTCTGAACTTAATTTACATCGAATTTTTTAATGTTTTAAACAATTTTATTTTGTGGCATTCTAGATTTTACTTGAAAAAGCACAAGTTTACTTGAAAAGAAGAAGTTCAAAACAAAAGTTTTGCCTGAATTTCTAACTTTATCAGATTCAATTATATACAAACTCGTAAAACTTTTTCAGTTTCAAATCCTTAATGCATTTAGGCTTTAATATATAATGGCTTTAGTACATTTATTCAAAATTTTAATTTGAAGTGAAAATATTAAAATTTGGTATATGAGAAAGCTATAAAATATAATTCAATGAGAAAACCTTTAAAGTCTTTTTTAAATGAAATGTTTGTTTATTTAGACAAAATGTAGGCAAACAAAAATTTTTCACTTTTAATGCTGCATATTTTAAAAAAAATCCGAAAGATAAATATTCCAAAATGGAATATTATATTCCACTCTGGTCACACTGTCTGATTCATATCAGTGGCAAAATGACCCAAGTGATTTGAGTGTTTGTGTCAATCATGAGTATTTGAGTAAGTATAATAAGTATCAATCATCAAGACAACAACAACCATAAGTATTTATGAAGAATCCCGAAATTTACCCGATCCGACTCATGATTTAGGATACTCATATTTATTTGATCCATTGATAAATTCAGTATAAATTTTTTTATTGGCAAAATATTGAGTTCCTTTAAAAGAGGCATGCTGTCATAAGTACAATTTTTCTATAAATTCTTCTAATGATTTGCTTTTGTGCTAATTAGAACTAGCATAATTTTGTTAGAATGGGTGCCACCCCAACAAGTCAATTGCCACAGTGAAATAACAAGAAAAAATTACATTTTTAATAAGGCCATAAAGAATTAAAATCATCTTATAATATCCGAATTTCGAGGACTTTTTATTGTAATTCATTTACTTTTATTTATTTAGTTTTTTTAATTTTAATATAAATGTATATTAATTAGAGTGTCCCTTAAAAGTGGAAGTTGCTTTTTATCGGTTTTTTGTTTAATTAGAGTTATTGAAGTCATTCCGATTTTTTATGATTGTTTGAGTTCGGTAAGTTAGAAAAGGCTATGAGGATTTTTGAAGCAACAGTCAATTTTCAAAAGCTATTGCTTTTTTGTACGAATATTGGTTTTCTTTATTTTTGCAAAAAATAGCTCAAGATAATGACAAAATTAACCGTGATGGCACACTTTTAGGAATAAAACTCATAACGACTAGGTTAGACACTATTGCTTCACAAGTTTTTGTATTTATATAACGTATAGCTTAAGAAAATAACATTTCATTGAAACAATTTAAAAATTGGATTTTTTAAATACAGCAATAACAAAAAGAAATTTTTTTCGATAAGTAAAGAATCACAACTCTGGTAGTTTTCGTCCACTTTTCATGTTTACAAGCATGTTTACTAGCATGTTTTGAAAAAATTAAATTAAAAACAAGCTTTTCAAATGTACACTCAATAAAATTTATTTGAGTTTTTTGGATAAATTAGCACTTTTTTCTCATATTACCAAGTACTGACATATTCCAATGCAAGTCGGAACGGGTTACTGTGGTCCTAGGTACACAAAATTCTATTTGCATTTATTTTTTTACATCATACGACAAAAATAAAAAGAAGTTAAGCGTTGAAAAAAACTATAATTTTTGAGGGACACTCCAATATAGATACATAAAATTAAAGTTTATCGAACCTAACCCAAATGATAGTAAAACTTTGAAATTTCTTAAATAATAAAAAAAAATTAATTTGCAATAAAATTTTTTTTAACAAAACAGCACTATTCCTATTTTTAAAAAAATTTCTTGAAAAAAAAATAATAAATCAATAGTAAACAAATAGATTCAAATGAGTGAACCATGAAATTCTGATATTAAATAAAAAATATAAATGTGATACGTAAACAAACATGCTGCAAAATTGTAAGAATAACAAAAATCTACACCAAAGCAAGCTTATCGTTTTTCCGCATTTCTGAAAATAAAAATTTGATATAAAATATAATTGCAACTGCATTAGGAAAATCTTTCTTCAAAATTTAAAAAAAATTTTGCAAACTGAATGTAAAAAGCACGCTATAAAAATGTAGAAATAAAAAAACTCACACCATACAATTTTCCGTGATTTAAAAACAAAAACAAACATATACAATGAACCAAAAAAAAAACTTGTTCAGAATAATAACTATATATTTACTATATTTTATTTTTTTATGTTTTGAGCTATTTCCCTTTTGGATATTTTGGAATTTTTGTAAATAATTCGACGTATTTTCCTTTGCGTTTGTAGAGATAGCATTTTTTTAGCTTTGCACTTTTACTTGGTCTACTTAAAAACTCATTTTTCTGGTACATATCCATAAGAAGTTTGACAGTAGAGTTCGGCTTTTTTATACTTTTAGAAAATTTCCTCAAACACTTTTTCTCTTTCCAAAGTTTTATAATTAATTTCTTCATTTATATTGAAGTTTACTTTGAATTTATTTTGTTTTTCTTTAGCTTAATAAACTGTCATTAAATAACATTATATTAAAAATATTAAGAAAAAACGACATGTACAAATGGGTTGACAAATGAAAAAATGTATTTGATAATGGTAATTTCGATACTGCGTATAATGAGGAGTGTACAAGTTTTTTTTTGCTTCATGATATGTGCTCTTTTATGATAGAAGATGATATTTTCACAATTTTAGTGAAAACTATTTTAAAAGAGAATAAATCTTTAGAATATTTTCACATTTTATTTTATATGATTAGTTTACATAGTTTCAAAGATAATGCAACATAAACATAACTAAATATACTGTTAAAGTTTTTTTTTGGTTAACTGCTTGTAACATTAGAATATTTGGAAATGCATTTAAATAATAGAAAGTTGGATATGTTATATTGGTAAATTTAAAAAAATCTGATTGGCTTCATTTCATTCATAATTCTTCCAATTTACCAAATTTTGCAAAAAATTAATAAAACATTGCGATCGAATTTCTAAAGGGTCAAATGGGCCAAAATATTTCAAAAATAGCAAACTTATTCCCAGCTCGCTTGGCACACAGATTTCATTCCCTATATTTTACAACTCCTCTGACCAAAACTTGAATTGAATTGCGTCAGCTCAACAGCCCTTCCGTACAATAACAAAAGGCAGCAACTAATTTTTTACGATTACGAGTAAATCAACTTTTAAGGTTTTTTTGCTAGCCCTTTATAATTTACAACTTTACAAATATAAAATCTAAGTTTTAGTATTAGAAAATCGTCATATGAAATGAAAAAAGCCGTAAGTTACATTTAAAAAATTTTACAAGAGAAGCAAAAAATTTCTAAAGCATGTGCACCGAGGGCTTTTAGAATTTTGTTGATAAAAACGTCGTTTTTAGTTGTAAGAGTGTAAAATTTTGCAAGAGCATGTATTTTGATACGGTGCATCATAATCAATTAAAAAGTCAATTTTGAATTTTTGGTAACTTACAGCCTTCTTTGATTTCATGTGACGAAATGTACTGTTTATCTTGACGTTAGCTTAAAACTTATTTAATGTTAATAGCTCAGCAGTTATAACATAAAATCCTTCTATATGAGCCTTTGCGTATATTTGAAAAAAAATAAAAGCTTAAATTTTTTTTTGTATTTTTTACTTTAATTATATACATTATACATTATACATTTTTTACTTTAATACATTTAAAAGTATGTATTTAACTTTTAAAGGCACTAAATTGAGTTACTGCATTTTATCATTGCTACTGAAGTCCTTGCGATAGAGAAACAGTTATATATGGCATAAAAATAAATGATTTTCACTGATAGAAAGCATAAAACTTACTATAATAAAAAAGCTTACCTTTTCTCGGAATCCGCCGAAGTTAGTTCTTGATCAGCGCCCAGTTCTTAGGACTTTTTTTATAAGAAATTCTTACTCGAGTTGCTGCCTTTTGTTTTGGTAATTTATTAACATTTTTAGAGTTAACCCTTTTTACATCTTAATAACAAGAGAATGGAGAGCTGCACAGAGAAACTGAAAATGCAGATATATACAGATCATAAAAAACTTAGTACAGTAACGAAATAAAATAAAAAGGCAGTAACTATAGTCAGAGGCGTAGTTGGGTTGTTGGCACCCGGGCCAGAAAATAGATTTTGCACCCCCAAAGGAGATTATCCTTATCCATATTTGAAACATATATACAAAAAATAACATTTTCTAAACACATATACAGGGATGAAATCGGCTAAGGTTATAGTTGATAGTCAAAATCATCACTATTGCTCTACGTAAGCTGATAATCAAATTGACAATCGCTTTTAGCTATTGATTTCATGCGACAGCCTTTTAGGTGTTAATTTCATATATATGTAACGTTTTCTTTTTTTATTCACAATAAAATAAGTGTTAGAAATAAAAAAGGAAACAATAATTAAGTGAAATAAATAGCTTTAAGTGTACTTTTGCGTATTCCGTATAAACCTATTCCAGTGTACATATTAAAGTGAAATGTTTACTTTACTGGGAACATTGGGAGAAAGGAATGCAGAAAATAATAACTATAAAAAAACAACTCCTTAGAAGAAATCTAAAAAATCAAGGAAATGTTTTGAGTTTCTGTGAATTAAAGTGAAATTTGAAATGAATATATGATAGTAGAAGAGGGCAAAAAATGTTTCGAAGATACTATTAAGAGCTTACATGGCATAAAAAACTAAGGCAGAACCCTCGGATTGTACGGCTTCATGTCATTACAATAAAAAACCAATTGGTTTTCATAAAATGAAAATGATTTTTGAAGTTTTCTCGAATTTTATCTCCTTACCCAATTAAGAGTGGCAATTTTTGCATACTTAGGCTTAGGAGGCCCAAATGCATTTAATAAAAATAAGAAAAAATATTCGGATCCTAAAGCTGAAATAACATTTAATTTCCCACAGAATCAAAGGTGCTCCAAGTATTTAAAATATTTCGTGAATGCTTTACACAGAGCAAGGAACATTAAAATTTAAGATATTAAAAAAATGCTATAAAAAGTGACAATCAAAAACCGACAGTCAACCATCACCTTAGCCGATTTTACTCCTGTTTTTAAAAATGTTATAATGTTATGTTACAATAATTTTTTTAAGCGGCATCAAGTATATTACTCGGTGCGAAAGTCCAAAATCCCTGGGAAGTGTTACCATTTTTCTTGTAGGTCTTGTTGAGTATAACAAGATTGCATACCATAAATTTGCCAAACACCCCCAAAATCTTGACTTACTGTTAAAAACCTGTTTTGTGTACCTTTGCGCATTGATGAACTGTAACTAAGCCGATGTTGCACCGATTTTCAATTTTTACCGGATTCGGAAAAAAAAACTTAGACCTTTTCAATGACATACATATTATTTATAAAGACTTGATAAATTCATGTGTATTTTATTCGGGAAATTCAATTTTTTTCAGTTTTTTTAATATTTTCCAACTTTCTCAATTTTTGTTTACACGTTTATTAACAATTACGACGCAGTTTAGTTTTAAAAAATCGGTAAATAATTGACTGAATTATTGATCAAAGCAAAATTATTGCAAAAATGGCTGCACAACGTTTTTCGTGTTCTTTTGCACATTTTTTATAGGAGCACAGATAACTTAATATGATATCTTTAAAACTATACCGATGACTGATATCTTTTGAAAAGTCACAAATGTAGCAAATTTATTAGGTTTTTTGCACATTTAATATTAGTTGCACACTACTTTTTATTAAATAGCAATGTTTTTTATATGAAATGGTTTTCAAAGTGATAAAAATGTGAGAAACAAACGTCAAATGAAGAAACAAAATTACATATTCCTGACATAAGTTAAGCTTTCATTGCATATTGTGGTTGCTATTCTAACTTGTTCTCATTATTTTTAAATGCAGAATGTTTAAAAGCTTTACTTCAGAGATGCATTTTGTTTTTGTGGAGTTTTTCTCTCGCGATCATCAAACAGCAGGCTGCGCTGACGAATGTTTTACCTACGATCTCTTCGCTTTCTATGCTCTTTGCATTCTCTTAAGTTAAACTTTAAAAAAATCGGAACATTTAAAAAAATTAGAAGAAGTGGAAGTAGTAAAAATTACAACAATATACGATGAGAGCTTTTCTAATATAAAAAAATGGTTTGTTTCTTTATTTGACGTTTTGTTTATCACGTCTTTATCACTTTGAAATATTTTATATAAAAAAATTTCAAGTTTTATATAAATCGTGTGCATCTAAAATAAAAATGTGCAACAAACATAATAAATTTTTCTACATTTGTGGCTTATTTACAGATCTCAGTCATCGGCGTAGTTTTAAAAACCATTTTGGAGCGGTGTAAGTGTGCAACAAAATTTCTAATCGCTCTTAAATTACCAGTCGCTGGTACGAGCCAGAATTTATTTTTGAATATTGCTGTAGAACAATAAAAAAATGCGAAGTTCAACCTTCAGCCGCTTTACCTTTTTCTGAGCCTATAACATAATCAAGATGATTGCTACTTTTATCAAACCAATGTGTCAGGTCACAATTTTAAAACTCGTAAAAACATAAAGTATGCAAATGTTGTAACTGTTACTAAACCAATATCTTGGGATGATGAAGTTCCGACAATGAGCAAATCTACTGTTGCAACTAAAAAAGATTTAAAACAAGAAGAGTTCCTTCCATCCAGATCAACGACAACGGAGCGACATTTTATTTCAAAAGCCGATTTCGATGAACGCGATTAACACAAGACATCCGTGCTATTTTTGTGAATGGGCGACGCGGCGACGCTTTTCCCCATCTTAAGACGGTGTTCCCAAAACTAAGTGAAGCGAAAATAAAAGGAGGTATTAATTTCTTTCTTTCCATGTAGTGCTTTATTTTCAAAATTTTTATCCGTTTTGATAATATTTAAGTATTTGTATTGGAAATCAAATTTGTAAAATTATGAGTGATGTGAGTTCTATGAAAAGCTAAGTTTATATGAAAAACGTGCATGGGAGAGTTTTGTTAAGCTATGCAATAATTTTCTTGGAAATCACAAAAGCGAAGACTATGTTACGGTTGTAAACGAATTTTTAAATGCATATGGTGGAATGGGCTGCAATATGTCTATCACAATACATTTCCTGCATTCGCATTTAGACTTCTTCCCAAATAACCTGGGCCAGTTCAGTGATGAACAAGGGGAACATTTTCACCAAGAAATGGCAAAAATTTAAAAATTGAAAAAAATAAAATAAAAATAATATCAGAATATTTCTGGTAGCTGAAACGAGATACTGATGATGCTGAGCTAAGAAAAAAACGTTCAAGCAAACATTTTTGAGTTGAATGGTCAAAAACAGTTTTTTTTTGTAAAAAATTTGATTTCATGAAAAGGTTTATAACTCAGTCAATTACTGATTGATTTTTTTAAAACAATATCATGTTTTTTTATAAACGTACTTTTTAACATAAGGTATGCTTCCCATATAAAAAAGTGTTTCCAAAAATCGCCAAAATTGAAAAAAGTCAAAAATATTGAAAAAAATTGTATTTGCCGGACAAAAAAATAAAGATTTTTTTATTTTTTCTTAAAAAAATTGTATATATTTCAAATGGTCTATGTTTCCCTTTCAAAAAAAAAAAAGAAAATAATTGATTATCAACTTAGTTACAGGCTTATAGGTGCTGAAGAGGTGATTGGCTGCCACCGCCCTCGCCAAAACCAGTGGTATGAACAGGAGTGTCGCGACGCCACTGCGGAGAAAGACGCCGCCTACAAAGCTACCCTGCAGTCGGTTGTAACGCGCGCTGCTAATGAGCGATACAAAGAAAAGAGGAGGGAAGAGAGACATATTTTCAGGCGGAAAAAAAGAGAGGCAGAAAAGCACGAGCAGGAGAAGATTGAGATGTATGGTGACAGGAATGGGGCTCGAAAATTTTTCGAAAAAATAAGACGCCTTGCTGATGGTTTTAAAACCGGGGCCTCTTCCTGCAAGGATGAAAACGGGAATCTAGTGACAGATGTCCAGAGTACACTGACATTGTGGTGGCGACGCTGAAAACAATCCCGCCAATAGAGATGATATCCTGGAAACTCCGATTTCATATGACAGCGTCGAGGTTCCGCTGTCCAACTATGATGAAGTTCTGACTGCTATAGCTCGGCTTAAAAATAACAAAGCCGCGGGAGCTGATGGCTTACCAGCTGAGCTGTTTAAGAACGGAGTCGAAGCTCTACTTAAATTCATTCACGAGCTTCTTTGCAGAATATGGTCGGAAGAATGCATTCCTAACTATTGGAATCACAGTGTGTTCCGCCCAATCCACAAGAAAGGCGATCCCACTATCTGTCCAATTACCGTGGGATAAGCTTTCTTAAAATCGTATTTAAGGTAAGAAAGATTGAAGCCCATTGTAAACGAACTGATCGGACCTTCTCAGGACCTTGGCTTCAGACCTGGAAAGTCCACCATCGACCAGATTTTCACGCTACGTCAAATCTTAGAGAAGACTCATGAAAAACAAGTTGGCACCTACCATCTTTTTTTCGACTACAAAGCCGCCTTCGACAGCGCAATAAGGAAGCACCTGTACTCCACTATGTCTGAATTTGGTATTCCTGCAAAACTAATACGACTTTGCAGGATGACACTGAGCAACACCAGCAGCGCAGTTCCAATCGGAAAGGACCTCTACCCACCATTTGTTACTAAACGAGGTTTCAGACAATGTGATTCCTTATCGTGTGACTTTTTCAACCTAATGATGGAAAAGATCATCCGAGCTGCTAATCTGAGACGTAGTGGCACAATATTCTACAAGAGTGTTATGCTGCTTGCGTATACCGATGACATCGATATCATTGGCTATAATACGCGCGAAGTCAGTGCAGCATTTTCCAGATCAGAAAAAGAGTCAAGTCAAATGGGTCTGGCAGTGAATGCAGATAAGACGAAATACTTGGTGTCAACAAACAAATAGTCCCAGCGTATTGGAACCCACGTTACAGTTAACAATACCTCCTTTGAGGTTGTGAAGGACCTCGTTTATCTGGGATTCAGCATAAACTCAACCAACGACATCAGCATTGAGATCAAACAAAGAATAACTCTTCGTTTGAGAAGCAGAGCCCTCTCTCGACGAACGAAAATCACGCTCTATAAATCGCTCATTATGCCCGTCCTACTTTATGCATCACAAACCTGGACGCTGAGCAGTTCAGATGAAAAGACTTTAGGAGCATTCGAGAGAAAGATTCTTCGTAAGATGTACGGACCAATCTGCGTCAAAGGCAAGTACTGAATACGATGGAATTATGAACTGTATGAGCTGTACGCTGACATCGACATAGTCAATCGCATTAAAATCGAGCGGCTTCGCTGGCTTGGTCATGTTCAGCGCATGAAAGACGATGCTCCAGTGAAGAAAACATTCGATTCGGTACCCAGCGGCGGTCAACGCAGAAGAGGACGACCGCATCTTCGTTGGAAAGACCAAGTAGAGGACAACCTGACGAAGCTTTGAATTTCCAACTGGCGCCAGCAAGCGAAAGACAGAAATGGCTGGCGCAAATTCTTAGATGAGGCCAGGACCGACATAAGGTTGTAGCGCCAACTAAGTAAGTGTTATACTTTTGCACTTTTAAAAACATCGATGCGGTGATTAAAAAAAATTAAATAATTATTTAGTGGTAATCCTTCATAAAATCAAGCTTTAAGGCACCATTAAGATTTAAAATTTCTTCTTTCTTGCTTACAGAGATACGAACTTTCGATAACTTCATCGAAATCCATATTCCTCTCTGAAATCAATTAATCTCTTCGTAAATAATTATTAATTAATTAAGGTTTGGAAAAGTTTCTTTCGTATTTATCAACAAATCGTTAAAAATACTTTTAAACTAAGTGTTAGAGTCGGCAACGACTCTTCGCATCACCATTCATAAATAAATTTTTATAAATCTATTAAGGTCCAGTTTATATGTGTTTCGAAAGCAATGTCTGCAGCTTTAAGGTGTCTCCTTAGCCTTGGTATTTCAATCGTTAAATCTTCTTCACTCATCATGGACTGTGAACAATCTTTGTATTTAGATCTGCAGCTCATTTTCAGAAGCAGTTAGCAAGCTCAATGGCATGTTGCATCAAATACATTTTGAATTTCTTGTATTTATTTTGTTCTGCTCTCAAGTTCCGAATGAAACCTATCCAGATACTCTCTGACTTACGATATTTATTGCATGCTTTATGGACCACTTCTAAAAAACTATGACATACTTTTAGTTCCTATATAGTTACATTTTAGTTTCATTCATATAGCAAAGGTTATTGCTCTATATAAAATATATGAAAATTTTTAATTTTATTTATGATGATTGCATCCCTCAACAAACGTTATATGTATATACTTTATATTTGTTTTAATTAATACGAACCCGTTTTGCTACGCTACTGACTATAGTTACTTCCTTCTGTTTTTAGTCGGAAGAGCTGCGCTACATCGGCAGATATCAATACATACTTCCTTGAGATAGAGTTACTACTTTATTACTACTGTAAGCACGCTATACTGTATTTTTATTTTCTTTAATTACCGTTAACAATTTAATTGCTCTAATATTAATGAATTTATTTGTTTTTTTGCAACGAGAGAAATGTTTAAAGTTGTTGTTGTCCCCCTGAAATTAGGTAATTTGTTTACATTATGTTATTAAAAAAAAATTCTGTCGTTTTTGTGATGAAAAAGCATTGAACGTTGACCACGTTAACCACGTCAATTTTATCTTTTGACCTTTTCCTAAAACAAACAAAAATATTTCGATTTAGGATATAAGACTTTTACTTTTATTATTCACTATTGCTCATTTTTGAAAGATATTCCACATTTGAAAGATCTATTAAACTTCTTAACTCTTAAATTTGCCAGTTCAGCATTATTGACTACATAAATGTCCCCCTCGACAAGGAAGTGCTTTCTGAAATACGGATTTAACTACTTAATAAATAGCATACTTTATATTTTTTATGTGTAATGGTTCAGCAATGTTTCACCACATAAAAAGGCTTAAAATGAAACCACAAAAAATTCAAACATTGAATGGCATTTCATATTGGTTTTTTTCCATTGAATAACTACCAAAACATAACATTTTTATATGAGCTCGTTTTGTGGCTTTGATGTAGGCAGTCTGTATTTTTTTCTTTTTGATAACTTTAAAACTCCCCATCTCCCCACTAAACTTTTTCTTCAATTGATGATTTGATTGTTGTTTTTGTTATGATATCTGTTATTTTTGATTGTTTTTGTTGCGCTTTTCTTGGCTCAATGCTTTGGGGTAAAATTTATTTTCATATTGATATGCACGATAACTGGGCCATAAAAATAAAAATCGGAAACAAGTCATAAATACCGCATAAGCAAATGAGCAGCAACTCGACTTCACTTGCTGGCAGCAGCAGCACGCCAGGATAAATGGTTTGATATTTGCTTGTGCTTGGATTAAAGACATCAAGCGAGTGCAAGGCAGCAAATTTAAACGGAGCAAAATATTGACTTGAGAGGATATTCAATAACAATACATTTTTAGCACTCAAATAGATTGGAATGTATGCCACAAAAAATAAAGTTCAAACAACAAAAGGAAATTGCAAAATACGCCGATTGCCAGTTATTGGAATTAGAAAATTGAGAAGAACCCCCAGATAAAACATAAAGACATACAAGCACTGAGAAGCAGTCAAGCTCGGCCAGAATACTTCGTTTCGCCACTTCTACACTTGTGTCGGGGCAAGTAAAGCCAAGCTTATCATAAATATTTGCAAGAATTCCAATTCATGCTGCTGCTGCTCGCCACGTCCTTGGAGATGTGTGGCTCGCAACGGAGACGAGACGATATGGATTGAATCGATATGAAATAGTTATGAGGATGTAATGATGCAAGCGAATGCCGACACAAACGGCGTTCAGAGTTCAATTCATTCCAAGCAAGAAACATTATCAAACACTTTATGCACAAAGGAAAAAAAATGAGGAATTCCTTTGCGGCAATCTGCCATAGAACAAGAATTTTTAGGAAGTTTTTTCCGAAAATATCAAAACTTTGGAGTAAATTGATTGAAATTTTGTTATGATTGTTATTTAAGAATGATTTTAAAGATTGGCTTCTTGCGCTTAAGTAAACTTTCATCGTTGTTGTTTTTCACGATTTAAAATTTTTTTTTATAAATAAGCTTGAATGTATGTTAATAAAGTAGAGATTTTTCAATTGTTATTTAAATTTTAGTGAAAGCTTAATATATTATAAATTTATTTAAAAAGAGCAATAGTGTTTTCTTAAGATCCAAACATTTCTAAGATAACTTGAGCTTTTAAGTAATAAATATTTGCAGAAAAATGAAACGTTGAGTAATTCCACTTTTTATTTGGCTTAAGACGGAACTCCGGTTTCGTGGAATATATGTAATGGTGTTCTGCAGGGGCCAAGCTGCAAGACACCGGACGGCTCACAGTAGGATAGATTGTTTATCTAAATAAAGAAAAGTCTATGTTTAGATTTTTCAAAAATTTTCGTGGTTGCAGAATGAAGAATGATTTTCAATTAATTTTTGACGATATGTTTACTATTTGATAAATAGTCTGGGATAGAAAGAGGGAGGAAAATAGGACAGTATTCGTCAGATTTTTTTATTAATTACATTTTAATTACTTAATATTTTTATATTTTTACCGTGCTATCACTGTTTTTATCCCTGTATTCATCATTGTTTGAATTGTACTGTATTATAATAAGGCCCGAAAACAGTGAAATTAGAAATAAAATGAAAAAATAGATGCTTTTCTGTATTTTATTCATTAACGTGTCGGAATGATAAATCTAAACCGAGTTAATTGGTCAAATCCGTCAATTTTTTGCCGCTTTATTATATGTTGATTTTTTAAATCAACTTTAATTTTCGACAAATAAGTTGACAAGAAACGGTCCCGGATAATCAGAGGGTGACCAGTTAGGGTGTAGAAGGGCACAAAATGAGATAAATTATTGCAAAAGTGAATATTAATTTAAAAAAATTCAAGATAATATTCTCCATCAATATTCTACATTGTTGACTGAATTTTAGAAAACATACTTTTTACACGAGCGCAGTGACAAACGTGTTTATCCGCAATATTGAGACTTTTTTCACATTATTTTTAAAAAATTTCATTAAACCTTCTTGTTCAGGTATTTAAGCAACACAAAATATTTGTTTTTTGTTTGTGAAGCAGTGCTTCTAAATATTTTAATTTTTTTAATTTACCTTAAAAAATGTGTATTTCTACTATGTTAAAAGATATGCCTATAGTTGTGAATTTAGAAGATTTGAGGAAAACAACTTTAATTTTCGTCAACTATGAGCATTCTGGTTTTGTTGTGTAAAAAAAAGTTACGTCGATACTGTTCACTTTCGCGGTATTTTAATATTTTTACTATAACTTATGGTGTTTCGTTTTTCGAAAAAATGTTGGATTTTTTCTGTCCTCTTTCTGCTTTCTTTAATTGCCATCTTTGAGAATTCTGAAATTTTTCCACTTTTGAGGTCAACATTTTCGAGAAAAGAACTCGATAGAATTTTCAGGTCACTATTTTTTTCTCAAGGGAGCAGAACTTCCAAAAAGGTCAAAAAATGTAGCATTTTTCGAGAAACGAAAACGCCTTCACGTGTCACAAATCTATGATATTTTTGAAAAACAAATAAAAAGTACAAAATAAATTCCAAAAATTTACAAATTTTGTTGTTGTGTTTTTTGTTGTTTACCAGTTCAATTCTTCAATTGTTTTCATTATCCGCTAGTATCCTTACATTACGGAAAGTAGAATATTCAAACACCGGCCTTTTATATATTAAACTAGCACGCCACTGTTGTAGCCGTGGCTTCGCAATGAAGTTTTTTAATCAATATCTAAGACAATACATGTCAAAGAAAAAATTCTTCTTTTGTTTTGTCTTAGAGCGCTGCTATACATTTGTATATATGTATCTATCTTTTCGCCTTGCTCGAGGCTCATTGGGTTTTTTTTTTGTGCTATGCTAGCTGAGCACAAACAGAAAAGAAAAGAGAGCAACATAGAGTTAATTGAAACTCTCGCAACACAAAGCGTAAAATAAAACGATTAGCCAATGCGTTGCAGCTGGGATGATATCTAAAAAAACTTAATACTGTAAATAAATATACTTAGCAAGGTGTCAAAAATAGCTTTTTTTAAAAAACATATATTTTTTTGCAGCTTATAATAGATATGATCATAGCCAGCAACTTTTGTTCTAGCATTTTGCATGTATTTGCAATTAGGGCATGGCCCGACTTTAATAATTTTTTTTTTTAAATGTTAATTTTTTTAATGTTAATTTTTTTGCGGTTTAGGATTGATATGATTTTAGCCAACAATTTTTGTTCTGACGATTTTCAAAAATTTTAAATTAGGCGGCCTTACCTTTATATTTATTTCTTTAATGTTAATTTTATTTCAGATTTTAGCCAACAACTTTCGTTCTGATATTTTTCAAAAACTCTTAACTAGGGGGCGTAGCCCGACTTTTATATCAGAAATAGTTTTCTGAAATATTTACATTTTATTAATTATTCAAATAAGTGAGCTTTCCTAAAGTGCTATCGCATTTGAATGAAGATTTTGTAGTTTTAACCTAAGCTGATCTTCCTCAGTTATTTCTTTCCCGTTCCATTCCTTAGGGTCTTTAAAAGTTATGCCGGATTTCTTTAATAAATCAATTTGTCTCCTCATTACTTTCATTCGGTCAGCTTTTATTTCCAGTTCAGACAACTTTTCCTCGAGGTCTATATAGTTTAACGCAGTTTTTTGACACAGTAGGGAAGTAAATAACAATTTTGAGTCGCTTCTTCGTTTTTTTCTAACACACTCAATTTTTAGTTTTTCTAATCTCTTTACTCTCTCTTCAGAATTCCATTTTCGTAATAAGAACTTTTTAAAAATTTAACTTTCTCATTCACCTCGGAAATTAGTTTGTTCTACAAAATTGATTCGTCAGTGAGGTAAGAAATAGAGCGATTGCATCAGCCTTTTACCTGCTGACATCTTGTAAAAATTTCTTTGTTTGGAGCCATATCCTCATTCCTCTTCACCATCGCAAAAACACGTTCCAGATTTATATTGCTGCTGGAAGATTTGACATTATCTAATGGTATGTTGAGATATCTTTTATAGACAGCATTGCTAACAGTCAGCAGGATATCGGTGCACAATTCATTTATTTTTGCAACATCAATCATTGATATTTTTTGCATGCGAAATGCAAATTTAAAATAAGCAGGAATATTTTCATAAATTGTGTTGGATTGTACATCTTCTTCAGCTAAAGCTTCAATTATTCTTTTTGACACATCTTTCAATTTCGAATGTTTTTCACTGTCAATAATTGCACTGCCCGTATCGATTTTAATCGGTTCAACACAAATAGAATTCAAAGCAACACATAATTTTAATTGATCGAAGATTTCTTTGTCAATAGTGTTAATTAATCTCTGCATCCTTATACACACTCTGATATTGGTTGGCGAACTCAATCAGCAAATCGCTGAACTAAATAATCTGAAAAGCAATATCAACCAAAAACATAAATCTGTGTCCTTGCACATCATTCAACGTGTTAGGATGAACAATTCCTTTATTCGACTGGAAGTTTAAAAAATCAAACGCTATTGGGTGATATGCAGCATTTTTTGAATTTATGAATTCAGCAATGTTTTTAATTTTAGTATTGAAACCATCGAAAACCTCATCAAGTTTTGCTACCATATCTTTTGTTACAATATTGGCTGAATGAACAAAACATTGTTTTAGACTTAAAGTTTCAACTTCCTTTTCAGCTCCCAGAACGCTTGAAGAGTTAATGATTTCTCGCTAGCAATCATTTAGGCATATATTGAAAACTTTAGATGTCGCTACGCTATCTGACATGCATGCATTTAACTTCAACAAGAACTTCGATTGAAGTGACTCCTATGAATTGATGAGATGATCCATTCTTTTTAGACTATCGAGCAGAACTTTTAGTTGATATTCAGTGCTTTTCGTTGGCACTTTTTCAATTGCAACAACAATTTCTTTTAGTTCGCCAAAATACAAAAATTTTATTTTATACCTGTAAGCCAGTCATGAGCAGGAAAATAAATTTAGTGAGCCAATATTTTTTTTTTTAAACAAATACAAAATTACTCGCATTATTGCTTTCGCTCATCGTTGCAAAAAAAATAAAGAACACAATAAATAATGTTAATGCAATAAAAAATCCCAATAAGGTTACACTGATTTTCTATTTCTATAAAAAAATTGACCAGCAAAAAAAACAAATCATGTGTGTTTGTGTGCAACACATATAACGGCACAAACATCTCAAGCGCAGCGCCATTGAGTAAGGCTTGCTTTTTGTTGCTTTTGGTGAACGTCGGTTTTGTTGTTATTTTTTGTACGTGTTGTTGTTTTTACAGATGTGCAAACACAAAGTTGATAAAACAAAACAAATTTATAGCTAAGCCAACTGAGCTTCTAGAAGCTCATGTCTGCTGTAAACAGTACTCTTCGACATTCTTAATTTCAAAAAATTCAAAATTTCGACTATTTTGTTGTAAGGAACATGCATTTCTTGCATTCTGTACACGCATATCTTTATCTGTACACGCATATCTTTTTAGTCATCACATCGCATATCTTTTGAGTCATCTTTTATGTTATGGGTTTAGTAGCCCTCAAAATTTTTAATTTATATTCTAACCTTTTATTTTTTTTTTTTAATTAGAGCTGAATAGTGTCCTATTTTTTCTTCTGAGTATTTTGGTTCCACCAAGATTCCTTGAAAAAGCTTATCGTAATTTTTTTCAGATTTAAAAATAATTTTTGGCAACCAACCGTCTGCCATCTTTAAAAAATTAAATAAAAGCAGATCGATCATAATTTGAAATTTTACTACTCGGAAATATGAAAAGAGTTCAAGAACATCAGAGTTCTTCAAATTATTTTTCCATCGGAATATTCCGATATTGTCTTGAAAAAGACATTTAAAAAAGATTTTCCAATCATAACAAATTTTTAAATATTTATGCGCGTGTAAGGCCTTTTCCACACTTGGTCTACGCAACTCCAACTCAAGTTGCTAGCCTGTGTATTTATACCGGAACCTTCAGATTAAGCAACTTGCTTGCAACAAGTTCTCGACACGTTCTCAACCTGTTCAACGCAACGCGGCTTTCCGCAATTTTCATCGGCGACTTGTTGCATCAGTTTGTTTGTTTTGTGAATTGTTTGTGGCGCAGTATTAATGTGAATAAGTTAATTAATTAGTTCTTTTTTTCATTAATAGAATGTTAAAGAAGAAGAAATAGTTTGCAGGATGAATGAGCAAGTGTTAAATATTAAATAATAAATATATGTTGCATGACTTTTGAAGCAAGTCTGAAAGCATTCGGTTTATAGTTGCATTGCTTTTCAACTTGTTGGCTGTTGCGTTGATGTTTCGTTGGAATTGCGTTGACCAAGTGTGGAAAAGGCCTCATACGATACTAGTATACATACACAAGACACGATGTGACTACGTTGCGCCTTTCAACTACAATTTTTTTTTTTCGTATTGATCGTGAAAAATGGCTTCATGAATGTGTTAATTGAATGTGCTGAATGTGTTGCTATCTGTGAATGTTTTCTTGAATTTTATTCTTTGATTAGAATGCTTATTTTCGAATGAATTTTAATTATAAACTTGACGAAGGTATCGTATGAGAATTTATTGTATGCCCCGTCGATTATTAAAAAAAATGTTTGTTGGATAATTTCAAAATAATCACGGTAAATGACAAAAAGGGAGTTTATTACATAATTTTTTTAGCTATTAATTTTTTCTCTAACTCTGTTCTAGAAAACCATTATAACATGTCCCTCAGTAAATGTTATTAGCTTTTAAAAACTGCAAAAAATTTTAAACTAGCAGAAGCCGTTCCGGAGTAATAACCTTTTAACTGAAGGGGTCTTTAGGGTAAAAGAGTGACACATACTTTACGGCACTGACGTTGATCCTTCAAATAAATTCATGATATCGAGGCGGCTTCTTAAGGTTGATCTTTCAATGAATTAAGAGTATACTTGGATTTTAATTCGAAGCAGTCCCAAAACTGCTTCGCCCAAAAACACAGCATGCCCAAAAACACCATATTTTTTGTATGGGGGATTTAGTTTTTCGTTCATATTTTTTAAGGTATTTGTTTTATTTTCCATATCGATGCTGTTTGGAATAGCTGCTTAGAATGCCTTTTCAAACTGGTTAATAACTCTAAAATCGACTTAGTTTTAGAGGTGTGCACGCAAATTGGAAAATTGACGTTTTCACATTTTTGCGGTTTTTGAGCTATATATACCTGATATCTGAACGATCCGAAAAATTTTTATGTATAAATAAAAATTATATTTTATAAAGACTCATTACTTACATCGAATTACATCAAGAAAGCTTGACTGAAGAAAAGACTTTAGCAGAAAAAGACGACTGAATGAGAGTGATTCCTTCCAAGGTAGCGCCACATACAATACCTTATACCCTAAGCTATTAAATAAAAAAAAGATCACAAACTGTGACTGAAACATTGGTCTTCCATATAAGTATCAATTTAAAGTTATATGCGTATCTCGAAAATTTTGAAAAAATGACACCTTGCTAAATATTCTCATTATAAAACTTTCGAAAGAAAAATACCCATTTATAAAACTGTAACACAAATATGGCGTTTTAAAAATTTTTTCATAAAAATCTGCCCAGTACTTTTGAAGTAAAGTGGTGGCATTAAATTTGCACTTCATATTATTTAATAGTATAGATCAGTGGTCCCCAAACACATACTACTACAACTTTCCGATTTTGTGTGTGATCGCGTCGGTGCAATGTTCGAATTCGAACTCGAGTTTGCGAACTTTGAAATGGGGACCAGTGGTATAGATAGATGAATGGCACTTTCAGCTACTAGAATTTATACATGACTTGGTTATTTTAATAACCTTGGGCTATCTCAGTATCAATACCAGTAATTAACCCATTATTTTTGTTCCGCAATAATCATCTACATCATATCAGAGGTCATCACTCTCTGACATGAAAGACTAAGGCAGACAAACCATAGGCCCGTTGTCTTCATATCATCAGGTTCCTCAATCTCAGTGGACACAACTCAGACTATTTAGGTTTCTCCGTCGCTTGTACTTAAATTCCAAAGGTCACAGTATATTGATCCGGTAGTTGCTTACCTTCCTAACATTTACTGTTTGAAATTAGCGAGATTCAATCTACCATCATTCTCTTAGTAATTTAAGGGAATCACTAGCCCGAGTTCAACTTAAGTGTAACTCACACCGGCCTTTCTGGCCTAACCACAGCTAGAGCGCATTGAAAACCCCACGTAGGCCAAACCCAAACGATAGTCAATACCCGGGCTCAAGGCTCCACCTGACAAGGCTCTTCAACATCCCGTCTTACAGACCAAAAGTTCTTAGAACATTTATATTTGACTGTGACACCTTCAGCCACTAGAATTGTACATGACTAAGTTAAAAATAACCATTGGTTTCTCAGTAAAACCGGGTAAACCACAATTCTACTTATGCAACTTCGTTAACCTAATTAAGACTTAATAAAAAGCCTCTTTCGGAAAGCTAGGAAGCATGAGCCGTTGTATACCAATTGGCTTATAGTTTATAATTGGGTCCAAAGATTAAATGTTTCCTACATAAAACCTTTATTCTAAGATAAGGTCTGCAGAACAACGATAGATCAGGTCTCCTCATCATTGGTGGATGACTGTCCCCGCTCTTCAAGTTATGTTGGATTGATCGTCCATTGAAAGCATATTACAATGACGGTGTTATGATAACTTAATGTCAAAATCATGTTTTCTCCAAGAATTTGGCAACCAACAACCAAGGCTCAAGGTAAATCTTTTTCTTTTACAGTTATCAGATGAACATTCAAGAGCCGTGCCTCAAGAATGAACTCAGTATGATGTAAACCTCACCGCTTCTATTCCTGGCTTGGGACATGCAGATTCCCCGAAGGTCCTCTGGCGGGTTTCTGGCTGATGTGACAGAGAAAATCAAACATTTTTGCCATCAGGCCAACACGCTTACGGACTATCTATGTGAATATGGCCGCTGTGTGCCACACGTGTAGGATAGTCTGTAAGCTGCAAAAGACATAAGGGGTCGTCCATAAACTACGTTACTGATTTTCCGGTTTTTTTTACCCCCCCCTCCCCCTGCGTTACTTTTCGTAGCGCTTTTCAAAATCCCTCCCCCCCCCCCATAAAGCAACGTGACATATGAAATTAATTTATTCCAATGATTACACAGGGGAACAAAGAAGAAATTTTTTCTGCGGCATAAGTTTTTGGAGCCAATTAAGATACATGGTATAATGAAGTTTTAATCCTATAATTCACATTGTTTGAATTGACTCTGGTTCTCGCGATAAGCAGCTATTTTAAAAATTAAGAAGGTTTCATCACAGATTTTAACATAACTCCAGAACAATTAGTCTGATTTGGTAAAATAAAATACCCAAACATCCGCAGCTAAATTGCCTCCTAGTTACATCTACAATGTTTTTTGATTAGCTGAATAGTTTCGGAAATATTCAGAAAGTTCTTCTGAAAAAAATAATTTTTTATGCAAAATTTAAACTTTTTTGTTATATCATAATTCATAAAAAATCAAAAAGTTTTTGACTGCTGATAAAAAATTTATCTATGCTTCTAATTCGACCTTAGTAATGTTCTTTGTGAAATCATTGTTGTTTATAAGAGTTCGGATTTGTGGCCCATCAAAGATGCCTGCTTTTAATTTTTCCGAGCTTTGGCCAGGAAATGTTTGGCAAATATATATGTAGCACTCGCCAATCTTATCCAATGCTTTTACATACTGTTTCTTTAGTTTTAGTTTTATATGAAGTGGTGGCAAAATTATTTTTTTCTCGACTTATTAATGGATTTGAACGATTTTATTTATGTCTACAGTCATATTTGTTCTGGATGGCCAAACTTTCCTTGTGTAGTGCTCATTTTTCGCACGACTGTCCCATAGACAAAGAAAACATGGATATTTAGTGTAGCTACCTTGCTGACCCAATAAAAAGTGAACCATTTTCAAATCAACACACACTAACCACTGGTGTTGAACATATACAATTTTCTCTAAAATAAGTTTGATACTTTGGTATTATTCTTTAAGTTTTGTAGAATGTGCTATTAGAATTGAAGCTAATTAGTTGCCATTATGCAGTAACACACATTTTAAACTTATTTTTGAGCAATCTATGAAGACCCATTGCATTTAAAAGTCCAGGAATATTCTTAAAGTATACGATTATCCCCTCCTTTGCAAAGTATCGAAGAATATCTCGTTCTATAGTCTGGTAAGTTTTAACTGATACGCCAGGCTGAAGCAACGTTTTTCTTTAAGTCTTGATGCTAGAAGCTCCGCTGATTTTTTGGATAGCTTTGGATCTGGAATTTTCCCCTGTGTATTTATTTAGCAGTTTTTTATCAAAATGAAATAACATCATTAAATGTGAATTAAGGCAAAACATGCCAATGGATTTTAATGAAATATGGCTTATTTTCTTTGTAACATACATGTGTGTGTTTATAACTTAATATCAAAAAAAGAGCTATTTTGACATATTTGCATTTTTATGAATTATGAAATAATAAAAAAGTTAAAATTTTGCATAAAAAAATGTTTTTTTCAGAAGAACTTTCTGAATATTTCCGAAACTATTCAGATAATCAAAAAACATTGTACGTGTAACTTAGAGGCAATTTAGCTGCGAATTTTTTATTTAACCAAATCAGACTTACTGTTCTGGAGTTATGTTTAAATCTAAGATGAAACCTCCTTAATTTTTAAAATAGCGGTTTATCGCGAGAACTGGAGTCAATTCAAATAATCTAAATAATAGGCTAAGATCTTTATCAATATATATACTTAAATTGACTACCAAATCCCATGCCGCAGAATCAATGTTGTCCTGTGTTATATTTTTTGACTAGCTCTGACAATTTTCACTAGTATAGTGACTAGTATGACTAGATACATTAAAGGAACAATTGGAAAAAAATCAATAGTTAATATCATCTGTAAAAGCTATTCCATCTGCGATCCAAGATTCGATGCTCTCAATCACTGGGATAGAAAAAGCTGGTAGCTTTGTTGAGGATTCTTCAAAATAGAATTTTTCATCGGATTCTATGTCGACCCATTCAGGTTAATCCTCATTTCTAACGCAAAGAAATTCACCTGGTCTTTGACAGAGTACCCTTAAAGGCTGCACCCGAGCTGCACCAAGTTCTGTGTTTTTGTGTAAATGCTTTCTGAAAATTGATTTATTTAAATAGTATTTTTTATTCCGATTTATTGTAAACGATATAATACAAACTTATGGCAATTCACAGAAGTTTTAAAAACGAAATACAAGCCGCAGGTAGGACACGACCTTGAACCGATTTCTTCTTTCTGAGAAGAATACATGTCATACGGTATCTCCTTCGATCAAGAACATTCAGGCCTTAACGTCAAAGCCTGTCGCAAAAGCAAAGACCCAAATTTTTCAGACGTGTGCTGAGATGATGAAGGAATACCAAAATGTTCCTGTGTCGAAGGAAAAGGCGGTGGAAGAAATCTTTGAAACAAAAGTTAACCATCAATTTAGACGATCAAACATAAACATGTAAGGTTAAAAATTTTTGAAATGATTGTGTTATTAATTAAAGGTTTTCGTCCATTTTTTTAATTTTTGGTAACGTTACAATATCTAAACACCTCCCCCCCCCCTACCGTTACTTATCGTAGTGCATTTCAAAACCCCTCCCCTCCCCCTAAATTGGTAACGTAGTTTATGGACGACCCCTAACTGGTCTGTCCAGCATATTAAAGGGTACATTGTAGACTTTGTTTTAGTTTATTAATTATTGTCATTTCAACTCTTTGTTTTTGTATATAGTGCAGTCATAGGCGTCCACAGGGGAGGGAATTTTTAAAATATTTTCATATTCAATAAAAAAGCCGTAAGCTACAGTTAAAAATTTTACGGGGGAGTCAAAAAACTTTCTAAATTGTAATTGTAATTATAAGTTGCGCTCAAACTAAGGAATTGTATAAATTTTTTAATAAAAACGTCGTTTTTAGTTGTAATGTTGTAATATTTTGATAAGGTGCATCAATAATCAATCAAAAAGTCGACTTTAAACTTTTTGTAAATTACAGCTTTTTTGATTTTATATGACGCTATTTTCATTATACCCTTGTTCCACAGGATCTTTTCAATACGTATTCTTACACCCAAATAATTTTGGGTGTAGTATTACTTATAACTAATAATTTTATTCGTAGTTTTCAGTCCCGAATAGGATACGTAGATAGGAAGTAGTTTGGTACATATTACAAATATTTTGAATACATTTGTTACATTTACTAATAACGAAAAAAAACATTTTTTCTGAGCTGGGTTTTGAACAACGGCTTTTCAGCTTAAGGGCCACGTACACTTTCAGTAGACTACGGCCACCTTGCAATCATATATTTCCTTATATTCGGTAATTGTTCAACAAACCAGGCTGAAAGATTTCGGTCGTAAATTTTTTAAACTCAACTTATACTAAATAGCACGAAGTCATTAGTAAATAGAACGATTGTAATGGAAGAAATTACGAATTTATTATGGATTAATTATATGGATTTTTACCTCCTTAATCCAAATCTGATAAATTTCAGGCCGCTCGCATTTGGTTTATGAGTTTTAGGCCTCTAAAACTGTAAAACTTGGTCTAAAAATCTTGCTGGTTTTATTTATTGTTAAAAACATATATATTGGGAAATATTTGTACTCTTATTTGAAAAGAGGAAAACTTGGGGGCTTAATAGTAATTTATGCGATTTTATTTAAGGATAAAGGACACATCACATTATTTAATTTACTAAATTACTAAGAATATTTGTTGAGAAAGAAATTTTTGAAATTACATAAAAAAATATTAAATTGAAAAATTTTTCGGGCATGATACGAGAAAGATTTTTAACCCATATTTGAAATATATATAATTTTATCATCTCTATTGCAATTAATTTTAAAGTTTTATATGTACAGAAGCAAAAAATTGATACTTTAACTTCCGAACGAATTCTGTGTGTATGAAGTAAAGGAAAATAAAACGAAATATTTCCATTTTTATAATACTAAACCTTTAAAATAAAAGAAAATACTTTGTTTTGTAATTCTATAAAAACGTAAATTGTAGGTGCATACTATTTTGAGTGTGTACGGAAGATATAAAGTATGCAATACTTTTGTAATAAAAAATATAATCAAAATTTATCTCATTTATTATTATAGTAAACTTCAATCAATTATTTTAAACTTCAATATTAAAATTATACTTTTGTATATTAACTTTTTTTTATGAGTATGAAAGTACTTTTGTTTCCTTTTAATAAAAAACAAAATTATTTGTAAAAACTTAAATTTTCATATTAATAACCAGTTTCGGTTTACGTTTCGGCAGAATATTATAAAATGGACGAATATTCGTTTTCGGTTTCGGTCGGACACTAGACGAGTGGATAAGGTGTTGGACCAGCACATCAGAGGACGTGTGTTCAAATCATGAAATGGTCAGAGTAAATTTTTTATTATTTTCGATTACAAAATTTTAAACTTTTCCTTGGATTAAAGAGTAATATTTTTTGGTATATAGTTTGGTAAAGGGTACTTACTTAGCTAATGATAACATTTTTAAGGTTCTCAAAAATTTTATCTCCCTTGTAGGAACGGAATCAAATGTATACTTTTTTACTCGTCGAAGTCTTTACGTTATTTTGTTTGGAAGATAAGCGTGGTTTTCATTCGATTTGGTAGAATTTCATTCTCAAAATACATTTTAAATAATAAAGCTCATAAGCAAAATTTAAAGCGCATGCATTAAGTTTTGTGGAATTTAAAGAGTTTTTACCGTTTTGATTAAGTAACTTTGTTTGGGAGGTAGGCGTGGTTTTCATCCAAATTGGTTAATTTTCAAACTTGATGTGTATATTTTCATGACGAAAGCTTCAAAATTACGGCTGTAATCATGTCGACGGACAGACAGACAGACGAACGAACGGACATACTGTTTTTTTTATATTGGACTCATTCCAACTAAGAAAAAGTTAAAATTTCCCTCCGTCTTCTATTTGAGTTGGTACCCATTTTGAAGATTCACTACCTCACTTTTGGGTCTATCATTGGTAAGCGTTACTTCTTGACCCATTTATCCCGCAACTGGCAAGGCAAGTCTGTGACGTCTTAAAAGTACCTCGCCCAAAACCACGTTTAATTTTTTGGAGTTAATAAAGTTTAATTTACTTTGTTACACTGTAAACCAATAACATGCTTCAAGTTTGTTGCCTTATATCAATTTACATTAAATTTATTTGCAAATACTATAACAATGTTCTTTATTAAGGGTCCAGTCTGGTTAAATAGGCCGAAAAATAAGAAATTTTCATGCATTCCTTTCGAAAAAAGTAAAAAGTATAAATACTAAAAACTTTTCAGGTCTATTAATGGTACTTTGAATAACAATAGAGTTCAGCTACTACAGCTTTTTCGCACTTTCTCCACATTAGATTATCTTAAGAACCGACTTAATATCATTGAAATATCTCAACGATATGCGTGTATAAAAGTGGTCCAAAACAATCTTAAGTGAGAAAAATTTACCCACCATAATATGGGTTGGGCTCAGGGACAACACAAGACATACCAACTAACCATGCGTTTACATAGATCTAATCATACATCAAAAAAGCTGCAGTTGTTAACAAAGGTACTCATGCGATTTAAAGCAGCAGTAGCCATATAATTTGTGCTACTAAAAGGTAAGTAAATTAAATTGTTAACGTTTCTACTGCTTCTACGGTTAGTGTTAGAATTTATAAGAGTTAGGAGTTCCGGTGAATCGAACCCACCAGTTATGATTTGCTGTAAGTAGACGATATCAGCAGATTTCCTTCTCTGATTTAAAGATTGCATTTTTAATAGTTTTAAATGATAATCATAAGGAGGAAGATTTTAAGTGTCAGTTCCACTTAAGCCCCTTAGAGCAAGCCGAGAAGAAGACTTGAAGAAGATTGTTTAATTAATATCCTGTAGCAGGACAAGCGGCGACGTAGGCCAGCGCGCAAAACACGAAGCGACCTTTTAAAAAACCGACGATATCATCAAAAACCAAAAATCAAAAAATTTCGTGCTTAGTAATAGTGTGGTTATGGAATAGACCACTTTTAATAAAATTTATTAAAAAATAACAAATCAATAACTGGCGGTGTTTGAAAAATTTTGTGTAATTTTTACTAAAAATTTTCGCTATTTTTTTATTTATAAATAATCCAATATGCAATAAATAATCTATGAGATTATGGTGCATTCCATGGACAATTCAATTAAGCGTATTTAAAAAAAAAACAAAGATTTGTTAAAAATTAGCTGATCTATAAAAGTCGCCAGTTTGCAATCAAAGTTTCCCAGAAAACGGGTTTAAAGATTTAACTATACGTTTAAGTAACGTATTTCTTCGTATTTTTCCTCTTATTATGATATTTTTCATAGTTTTAGCTATCGAAAAAGGCAAAAAAATGCCATCCCAACTAACCAGAATGAACCCTTAATGACTTTATTAATGATACCGTCTACTATGCAGTACTCGTAGTATTGAGCAATAACACTATGCGCCACCGCTTTTGTACACGGAATTCCACTTTTTTTTTTCTTATATGTAGATTTGGAGTCTCCAAACACGAAAATCGCAAAAAAAAACCTTTTTATGGATACGTTTTTAAAAAAAAATTTAAGTTTTGTTTTTTCCAATGTAGATACACTGCGTTCAGAAACTATAGAACAATTTATGGATTTTAAGAAAATGTGCTGTAGCATGTTGTATATTGAACATGACTCTTATACTGAGAATTGTTGTACTTAGATATGTTCTCTTTAAACTGACATTATCAAATGTTATACTCACTTAACTCTCTTCATAAACAGTTATAAATATCTCTAACATTGCATTTTTTCTGCCATTTATTATAGCTGTTTATTATTTTCTGTTATTTAGTATAGCACCAATGATTTAAAGTCAATTTATTTTTAACAAAAACAACAAATTCGTATGAAAGCTGTATAATACGTGTTTACTGTGTCATTAGTATGCAAAATGCCTCTTGGAAAGGTTTTGGATGAATTTGAGAAAGGTGTAATTATTGGTTTAAATGAAAAAGGTGCATCATTGCCGAAATTGCTGACAAAATATGCCGCAGCAAAAAAGTAATTTACAATTTTTTATCTCTTATTTTTTTATTGAAAAGTACTAATAAAATAAATCTGGATGCCAAAAATTCAAATTACCAGAGCGAGAGAAGCGAAAAAATATTAAAAGCAGCGAGCAAGAGTAGTAATGGCTGCACCCAGGGGTAGATCCAGGAAAATATTTCTAAGGGGCTTAAAAATATTTACGTACGTTTTATCGTCGCCGCTATGCCAGAAGGTGCTATATCCACTTTTGCTCATTTTGAGAAAATTGCAAAATACTATTGAAACGGCTAGCTAAAATTCAAATTATTTTGAAATGCAGTGATACTTTCAAATTATATGTAGTTAATACTTGCCTAAAATTATACATACTTTGTCAGATGAAAACTTTACACCATCATTGGATTACTGTAAAAATTGGACATAGCCCTTTTTGGCATATTATTGGTTTATTAATGTTACACAAAAGAATGGATATAGAACCCTGGTAATAAACACACTTTTCAAATAACATTTATTTCAAAACAAGGAATGTTAACGAAAAACAAATCTAGTAATATACTAATGAACAAAAGGTTGAAAAATTAATTATCCTCTGATTCGGAATTCGATTCAACGGTTTCATTTCCAATTGGCAATGAGCTGAAAGAAAGCATTTTTTAACTTTGGTTTTTGCACTTAATACTAAAAGACATGTTTCTCACTCAATCCAAGAATGGAATTCCTGTGGAATAAGCTTTTGAACACATAAACTGTTATAGGCAGGAGATGTTCGTTACTAATAGAAGGCCAACTAATAGCTGGCCTTCCTCTGACTTTACGCACTTCTTTACTTGTAAATAAACTCACTGATTTATAAGCAAATGAATTGTTTTCGTACTTTATATTCTTGTTCATCATGGTTGTATTTAACACCAATTTGCCCAGGCATCGATTTTCAAAACATCAATGATTTTATATTCAACCAATTCAATTTTTCTCCATCATTGAACACAATAACTTTTTTCATTGATCTGGCACTGACCAATTTTAAATCAATGAAATCACTATGTGACATTCGTACCACATGGTATGGATGCTTACGCCGAGCTTGACGAATAACGTTTGACCAATTATTCATGGAAAATAGAGAACAGTTCTTGGCCGAATGTTCAATAGCAGAATGCATACTGTCGACGTCCATTTGTGTGTGGCCCACTTCTTAAAAATTTTGTTTGATGATTTCAATGGGAGATTCTTGTTCTAACTGAAGCAACATTGCAGCAACATAACGATTGCGGTTCTGCCCACTACAATTATCAGACCACAAAACAATTTTTCGGTACCCTTTTTGCATTTCTCCTTCAATGAATGTTTTCACACAAGATCCGATTTCACTACTTCCTCTTTTGCCATCAACTTCAGACCAAATGTAGCAAGTTCCATCACGAGTTGCTTCATTATAAACAGTGAAGTTGTATACACATAGTTTTCTTTTGTAATAGAATGGGCTTGCTTCAGCCTGATTGCAAATCCATGGTAGAAACTATCAACTCTTTATCCATTGCACAACTTTCGATGTCTGATCTCATTGCAGCACGGCTTAATTCTTTTCGTTTAATGTGTGCTTCGAAATCAGATTTTTGTTCTTCTGATGGTTCAATGGCTGATTGGGCAAGGGTACACGTAGCACATAAATCTTTTTTGGGCTTGTGAAATGCCATGTTGTAATCCTGACCGAAAACTTGTTTGTACTCTTCATAACTGACTTTTGCAGAATCTGTTCCTGCTGCTTTTTCTTTTAAAAGATCAAATATTTTCGAAATACTTAAACCACTGCTTAAATACAATCTTTTTGATGATTTTCGGCAATAGTGTGACTCTATTGGTGGGAAAGATTCAATATGATTCTTGATGGCAGCAATTACCTCTGACTTCAATTTGTTGTGAGGTTCATGTTTTCCTCTTTGATCTTCGCCCAAAAATTCACCAGTGTTTGATCGATCTTTGTTTGCCAAAGCAATGGGCTTGTACGAAATTGCAAGGGTCGCACAGAAGAATTCACGGCACACTTTTAAATTTTCATTGTTTTTTGGTAAAATGTGTTCATAAGCCAAATTCTTTCGAAAATTTACTTGTTTTTCGGATCTTCTTCTTTTCACTGGAATGGCTTTGGTTAATTTCAGGAGGAAGTTGCGTTTAGTTTTAAAGGTATCTCTTTTTTTTCCAATAATCATTGAATATTTCCAGACTATCTTCCTCTGCACTTGTAATTCGTTGGTACTTTGTGAGAATGATTTATCAAAGGATTCATCAACTTCGCCATTTTCATCTTTCCTTTTTCATCCAAATGCTTTTCACCCCGAGAACATGCCTTTTTTCTTAGATTCTTCTTCCATTCTTCAGGATTCCACTGCTTCCATCTTGAACGTTTTTTACTTGGACCGGGCACATCTACAAGGACAAGGACAGTTTAATTGACATAAACTTCTGTTCATTTCAGAAAAGTTATTCCTACTCTGATCACTTTCATTTAGCTGTCCTATGGCAGCTTCTTCTAACTCCATTTCTATTGATTCGTCACCTGTCAGATACAGAACAGAGATCTAAGCCGTCCATAATTACCGGCGGCGGCGGCTCGACCTAAAAATTAGTCGGCGGCAGCTTAAAACCAGCGTGCGCCGATTTAATTTTGTTTTTTAATTTTTCCAAATGAATTGTTATTACGAAACCAAAAACCAAAAAATATAATTACTTTTGAGGAAAAACTTAAAACTATAAATTCTTAAAACAAAGAATGATTTTGCCCGTTTTACCCGGTTTTACAATGCTTATGGCGCTTTTCTTCTTCCACAATTGGTATGGCAAAAAGTTCTACATCCACATAGCACCTTTTGGCATACCAAGAAAGACAAAATGGATATAGAACTTTGCTTGTTATGCAACCAAAAATTAAAACAAGGATGTAGGACTTTTTGGCAGAACACAGAATGGTTTGTGAAACATTAATATACTAATAACTCTAATATTGTGAATTTTGGATGTAGCACCTTTTGGCATACCACCGACGATTTATTATTTTGTTGGAAATCCAGCGAGCCTGACCGGAAATGAGATAGTTATATCAAAATATAAAAATGAAAATATAATTTTTTTTAAATGTTAGGGTGGTGCTACCAGCCACAAATTAAAAAAATTACTAAAATTATTATACGTATTCTCTCAAAAAATCATGATTTGATGTTTCAAAATGAGTGAGATATGCATTTTTTTAACTTTGGGGCTTTTTCGTCAATTTTTTTCAACTAAAACAGAAAACCACTGGTAGCACCATCTAAAAATAAAAAAATTTTTTTACATTTAAATGTTCATATTTTGATATAACCATCTCATTTCCGGTTGATTTTTTTGAATCACCTTAACGTTATGTATATGTAAGCAGAGAGGGAAATAAGAAATTTTTATAAAATCCTTTTATAAAAACTTTTTTCAACGAAAATATCAATAAGCATTTAAGTCAAATATAAAGTATTTTATAGAATTTATTTGTTTAAATCGAGAATATATTAATCTTTATATCCTTTTGAATAGTGGTGTTTTGTTGCACTGTTCTAGCTGAGCACAAAAAGACAAGAGTAGAGAGTAATATGGAGTTTATTGAAAATCTCGCAACACAAACGGGAAGATTTCTTAAAAAACTTTACACTTTAAAATACATAAAATCGATTCTTAAGGATTAAACTCCAAAATAAGCTTCTTAATGATTTTCATATCACATAGTTAACATATGTTTTGTATAAAATTCTTTTCTCGATCTTTTTCGATGTTTTGCTCTCATTTTTACATTTAAGGAGAATAAAATAAATTTATTACAACAAGATTAAACTAATGAAATTTTTTTCCAATGGAAATATTACCGGGATTCTCTCACCCACATACTTTCAAGAGCCTCATAGACTGAGTAGTTTTACTATCACAAGAGCCATAGCAATATTAATTTGTATGTCAGAGCAGCACTTAAATATTCAGAAGATAAGAAAACCGGTATATTTCCCTGATGTAAAGTATATTTATTAAATAAGTAATCAGTAAATCAAATCAAATGTTTTTTAGACTATAAAATTATATTAATTTGCCTTGGTTTTTTCGAAATAATTTCGATTTCATACGCAATAATGCACGTTCAATAATGCCAACCCTTTCAATCGGTCTTCACCGCTTGAAGCCACTAAAATAGGAAGGGTTGCGTTTAAAAATGACTATAAAGCTCACTGTGTGGTGTTTGCGTAAATGCGGTGTTTTTCTGACTTCAGGTTGCGGTTGTTTGTATTACTGCTTACAGCTAAAGGTGCGATATCGCACAACAAATTTGCAGGCAAAAATTGAAGCTTATTCCACGCCTTCTCAAGCGTCATAAGGATGCACGGTTAGAGTTTTGCCGGAATAATATGGACAGAGACTGGAAAAATTTAAGCTTTTTGAATATGCTCATTTTTATCTACGTAAATGGTTGTTAATTTTAATAGGAAATTTTTTCTGATCAAATGAAGTTCAACTTGGAAGGTCCGGATGATAACAGAGGATATTGGCGTGATTTAAGAAAAGAACCCCACTATTTTCCAAAGAAAAATTTTGGTAGAAGTTCTATTATGGCTTGGGGTGTTTTTACAGCAAAAACTCGCACCGTGCATCCTCATGGCGCTTGAGGAGGCGTGACATAAGCTTAAATTTTTGCCTGCAAATTTGTTTAGAGCGCTTGAGCTTTAATATTTAATAATTTGAATTTTCTGCATCCAGACCCTTTTTTTTTGGTATAAAATTGTAAATTACTTTTTTGCTACGGCATATTTTGTCAGCGATTTCGGCAATGATGCACCTTTTTCATTTAAACCAATAATTTCTTTTTTTTCATGCTGTCGCAGCGATATGCTCCGAATATATCGAGTTATGGAGATGAATATGCACGAAAGTCTTCCTTTCCGAAAGAAAAATACGATTTAGAGAAATTCGACTTATAGATATTAATGTATAAGGAAAATGTCTTGAGAAAGCAAAAAGTATAAATACTAGTACGAGTTACGTAAGTTCGAGTTAGGGAAGTTTCACTGTAATAGGTAGGAGAAATTTGTTACGGTCGAAAATTTTCATGATGATAACATTCAGTTTTCTATTCCACATGAAATTCTGAGTTAAAAACTCCTTGGGAGCATATAACTTAGATACAATTTTTCCCGGCGAAAAATCGTTTAAGGATTCCTATATGATAATTTCAAAGAGCGTTCGCTTCTTACTGTCTGATTGGCCCACAGCACAAACTACTTGGCCTAGAAAAATTAAATTTAATGCAAATATTACTTTGATTATGTAGATGAGTACTCAAAAAAGAATTTTTAAAATTTAAAAAAAGGTTAAAATTTGGTAAAAAAGGTTAAAAATGGGTAACGGGCTACTTGGAGTTAAACCTGAGATATAAAAGTTCTGTGAACGGATTCTGATTACTTTCATTAAAGTTTAGAAAGCATTTTCAGGATTTTTGAAAATTTGATAAATTTGAGGAGCTAAAGGGTTAAAACTGTATTTTTTAGGGCAAATTGAAAGTGTCATAAGTCTGACTAGATACAAGATACTGACTAATTTAAGTCAGTTAAATAAAATACTCTTCAAACTAATGCCTAAAATATTAACTTTTTGAATTATTTTGTTTGATCGATAAAGGTTTAAAAAATTCTTTTAAAAAGAGAAGAATTTTACTCTTATTATCTTATTTATATATTGTCATGTCCGCATTTCCGAAGCTGCCATTTTGAGTTTCAAAATATTGACCTAAATGTTGATACCTAAAGGGAACCACTTAATGATTAAGAACTTTTCTTCAATAACATTATTTTTCAATATAAGCACATATTAGTTGAGGCCAACATAATATAATTGTCCTAGCTAAAAAAAAATAGTCTACTGTAAAATGTTCGTGACAAAATAGAATTGTTTGATTCTTCTCAAAAAAAAAAATATGTTTCCAACACTGTTCAACAACTGTCCAACACAAAAGATCAGAACTTCGTTATTTTTAAACCTACAAAACATCGTTTGTTTATGTGTTCTGCCTCAACAATCATATATCTGTTTCTTTTACACTTGCACAAAAAAATAGGGAAATCTAAGCTGTTTCGTGCGCTTGCTTCATTAGCTTTTGACTGTTCCCAACTAGCAAGAAAAATATTTTTCTCTAAGCTTGGAAAAAGTCTTCAACCTCCATTTGATCTCCAATTCATTTCTCCAAATCAACTCCAACATCTTGGGGTTGAGTTGAAAATTGGCTTCAGATGCATTAGTTTTCAAAGTGGCAATACTGTTGAAGTGTCAACAAAATAATTTGTTTTTGTACCTGGTAACACTAGGCTTTTTTGGTTATTGTGTTTCTTGTTGGAATTTGTAGAAAAGTGAATTTGTGAATTGCAGCAATATAATAAAAGTAAAGTGAATAAAGTAAGCAGAAACTGCAACAAATTAGGCATAAGTGCAGTTTACGGCCCACACGTAAATAAATTTTTTTTTTTCTTATTTTTATTAAACGTATTTTAGACTTTTTAGTCAAAATTTGAAAAAATAAAATGTCTGCTTCGAATGGCTTGGGAGATAAAATTTGCGAAAGTTTCAAAATTCAGTGTAAAATATGAAATTTGTGGAATAAAGCCGAAAATAAACAAGGCAGAGTGGAACTGGAATACATTTCTTTATTTTATTATTATTTTTAAATTATTTTTAAAATAAGCAAAAGAAATCAAATTAAATATTTTCATTAATTTATAAAAATGTGTAATCAAGTCTTCTTTTAAAGAACATAATTAATTTATGCAACTAAAACGCTTCAATTTAATATTTGAATAAAAATATAATTTATTTTAAATAATTTTATGAAACTGTGCATTATTAAGTTTAAAACTATTTTCATTGATTGAAATAAAAACAATTGGAAATGCTTTCTCTTAAATAACTATTTCCTTTTTCATTTTGGGTTGGACATCGGTTAGAGAAAGACCTTGGAGATCAAGTGGAGATCCAGCCTTATCTCAACTCGAGATCGAAGGTCCATTTCCTTGGAGAATGACTTGGATCTCAAGTGGAGCTCAAGTTGATATCCAGCACTGGAGATTGGAGAAACGAACTGAAGCTCCACTTGAGGTCAGGCCGATCTAGAAGGTAAATGTTTATTGGGTTGTCACAGTAAGTCGTGGCTTTGTATTTTGCAACTTTGCAGCAAAGTGCTTTAAAAAATTTTAAAGTGTTATAATATGTTAATAAATAAAAGTCAAAACCAGTGCAAGCAGGCGATTTCATATAAAATTTAAGACGGTGGCTTTATAAATTTAAGATGGTGGCCACAAAGCAAATGCTAATTCCAACAAATTTTGGCGAGTAGAAAGTGTTTGTCAAAATATTGGAGCAATATTAATAGTAAAAATACCTATTTGTAAGTTGGATTTCATATAAATGGCAAACTTTTTATGTATAATAAAATTGGATATATGTAATAAAATTGTTGTTTTATTTAAATAGTGTTCGGTTTCAATTCAGTATAAAGATACAAAAATAAATGTTAGACTACAACCATATTATGTTTTCTCCAGCTAAAATATGTGCTAATAAAAATACTTGCATTCTCGGAAAAACACAATATGGTTACTTGTCAAACATAAAAAAATCCGAGAAAAACTTATCTCTAAATATATTTTGGTTGCTTAAAACCAATAAATAATTTTACACAAACATTTCTTAATCACAGTGAAACACTTTTGGAATGTCTCTAGCTAAAATATGTTTCTAAGTAAAAATAGTTTTATCATCGGTAAACATATGATGTTATTCTCAATTAACCTTTTGAAAGTTATTGTTTGACTGCAACCAAATTATGTTTTCTCCAAATTATATATATTTGGTAAGCAATTGTCCGTAAACATTAAATGTTATATGGTAGTCGGAGAGGCAGCGTTGCAAATGGAAAAGCATTTCTGAAACTATGATTTGTTGTTTAAATGATTCTCTTTAATCAGTCGTTCAATGATCTGAGCATCAGCTGAATCAAGAGTTATGGAGCTGGCTGTGAAAAAATGTTAACAATGTAGAAAAAGAAAAGAATTTCTGAAGTCTTGAAAGTTCGTGGAATTAAAGTTAGAATAGCTAAGTTTGAAAAAATAACAGTCAGCTGCATAGAAAATTCGGTATTAATCGTCAGTTACCCGTAAGAACCGGTAAAAAAAGTTAAATTAAAAAGTATTTCTGAAGTCACGAAACTTAAGTGGCGTATTTATAACGCCTTCAAAATGATAAAGAAAATAATCAGCTGTTCTAATGATGGTAAGGCCGTCAGCTGGGGGGTTAAAGGTATCGAGTGCGCATAAGATCTCAGCATCAAGTAGTTAATTTAACTAGCTAACTGATGATCCTTCCACTGTTTAAGCACTTTTTAGCTTAGGATTGATTTCATTAATGATAGTATACAAACTATTATATATAAAAATTTCAAGCTTTATTAAATTTATTTAAACCATATTTTGTTTCTTCAAACTCTTTCAAAAGTATGTTTTTTTTTAAATAAATATTTTTTTATTCGACTAAAAAATATATAGTGTCGGACTTGGTCTGACTGCATTCGATTATCCCTTTTGTGTATGTTTTCTTAAATGTAAATCGCATCCATCATCAATGCATTTAAAAATAAATAACATAGTTTCTTATTGGCAAATCAATAACATTACTAAAACTATTTTTTGTTCGATAACTTATGTCGTTTTTTTCTTATAGATGGCGTGAACTGTATATTTCATGTAGTAGTGCTTGCGTGGCTTACATTATTATATACCAGGCGTGTACCCAGAAAAAATTTCGGTTGGTTTTTAATTTTTTTTTTAGACTTATTCCAATTTATTTTATATTGTATAATACATACAATAATAATACATATTTTTTCGGGCTAGTGCTCTTAAAATTTCTTCCGTGGTCACTTCAACATCTCTGTGAACATTACATTTCACTCAATAAACGATTTTAAACTATCAAACAACTAGAATTTGTATTTAAAATCAAGTATGATTTAAACTATCAAACATTTAGAATTTGTATTTAAATCATATAAAATCAACATAATTCCATTAACAACAGTATAAAAACTGTTATATATAAAATTTCTGAGCTTTATTGAATATATTTAGTCATTAATATAATTCTTACACTCTTTTTAATTAATTGTCTTCTTCTTTTTCGCTTGAGTCTGTTGATTATGATGTTGATGATAATAGGTGACAGACTCATTTGCACATAGGTTTTCGATTTTCGTTAATAACTCTTCATCATTTATGCCCTACTTTATTTCTCTACTTTACAGGCGTGTAAGTTTTGTTCGCGACCACGGTTGGTTTTGTGTTTTTTATTACAAAAAATGCATTATGGACCTGTTTTTCTTAGTGGAGCTATCATCTTCGTTCATTGAAATATTTGTAGCTGTAGGTTGTTCAACTAACTTGGTTGTTCAACTTTGTTCAACACATAAAAAAATCTCGTAAATTCAAACGATATTCACGGTCACTTTAACAATTGTGACAGTAAATCTTAACGTTTCGAAAAGTTATAGTTGGCAGTTAATTTTTTTTTTTACGAACGTGTTTTTCACATAATTCCATATATGTTCTAAAAATTTCTAAAGTAAATACATAGCAAAAGTGTTATGGGGTATGATATAAAACTGGTATCCAACCCAATTTTTTTTAATGAATACCAAAAAAATGTTTGACTTCTTGTTAGTTTTACAGTAGAAACACTGTAAAAATTTGTAGTCAAAAACACTTGCAGAAAGTCTGCTGTATGATTGTAACCTAATAAGTTTTTCAGTAAATCCACAGATAAAACTTTTATACAACAATTTTTATAGCACAGCTACTGCGACTTTGTTAGCCAACAAGTGTTGCTGTACATGCACTGTAAAAATTGTTATTAAACAACTTCTGCGATAGACCTACCGTAAGACTGTTACTCAACAAGGTTTAAAGTAGGTTACAATTTCTTAGCGGTAGAATTTACAATTTTCATCGTTTGGCTCGTTTTCAATTGACAGTTTACCATTCGTATCGGTAGAATTTACTGTTAATTTTTTTCTGTGTTGGTCCTGCGTCTTTTTGCAAACTAGAACAACAATGATATGATATCGTCGTTACAAAAGTGAACTTGCTAGTCTGAAAAATTTCATTTTTAATTTTCCATAGAATTTTCATTAGAAATGAAAAATTTAATTTTTCAGATTCGCAAGTTCACTTTTGTAACGACGATATAATGAATTTTTAATTTCTATTTAATTTTTAATTTTGCTTCTTTTTTTATGCTATTTCTTTAATGCAAAGAAGGAACGCATGCGCACTCATGACTAAACAGACTTACCCATCTCTTTGGAATTTTCATTGTATTGTATTGCAAATGACAAAAAGTGTACAATTTATTATTTTCAAGGTCATGAGAATACAATAGAAGTCCCAGTATATTTGACATTATTAAACTTTTACAGAGCTACAATTAATTTATTTACATTGTGAACTCCTTTTTTTTAATCACAATAATTACAAACCATCTGTTATTTACCTTGATGCAGATGCCGTTTCTATTTTTTCTATGCTTAGCAGGTAACACGGTGAACAAACGATAACACTGCGAGTGATACTTTACAGCATTATTTATTTTATTTGGCAATACAGCATCATTTATAGTTTTCGCGAATCTCCAATATATTTTTTTAACAATTGTCCAAAGTAATCGTAGTAAATATTATTAAGCTTCCAGATTTTTTTTTGAACAAAATAAACAAAATAATTTTGCTTCCTTCGCCATTTTGAACACTTATAAAGTAGACGTTTTGAAGGCAAATTAATATACTATGCACCCGAAAGTTAAAATATCATCCGGTCAATTAGGCCTGCTTTAAAAAACAAAACTGTTCTATATACAGTGACGTATAAGACTTGTTATTCATAATCCAAAGAAGATAAACAGAAAATGCGTTTACTCTCTCCAATAAAAGCTAACAGTTATTTTTGAGTACATTACATGCTAAAGTCCAGTATGGTTTGATATATATATATTAGGCCGGGCCAATTTGTATGGAGCCGAAAAATTCGATTAAAGCCACCCCCTCGGATGATTCTATAGACAATTCTAAGCAACTTTGGTGAAGGAACCATAGGTCTATCTCGATTTTCGAGTCTCCCACTTTTCAAAAAATGATTTTTCCCCTATAACATCATTGATTCAAAATTCGATTTTTTATTCATTGTTATATTATCTTTTTTATGTGTATATGGGGGTTTTTGGGGTCGAGAAATTCATTTCTGATCTTTATTTTTACCTATGACCACCGCCAGAGGGCGTTTCATGCCTATTTTAACCAAAATTATTTCTGCTGCTTTGCGGACTTTTTATCTCTGACATTTATTGTTCTTAATTTTAAGTAAGTCAATTGTTTATATCCGCACTGAACAAACTCAGTTTGTGTTGTTGATGTTCAGTGCGGCTTTTTGACACTTGCTGTCATATGTTTAGTGATTTTTCTCCCGTTTTGGCTTTTCTCTCGCATTCCTTTAACCGCGTTGGTTCGTTTTTTTGCGTATGGAATTTAGTTGGTTTTAAATAAATAAAATTAAATTAAATTAAGTACAGAAATTGTGTTCGTATTTATAATTGTTTAAACGCGTCAGTTTTTTCGCATACTCCAGAGTGCATTACCCGGCATACCAACAGCACCACCAGACGGCACATCACCAGACAGCCGCAGCAATTAACGAAACAAGGCTCCGCCACCAGCAGCAACATCATCCCCACCGACTACCAACGCACCCAGGAGAAACCAGGCAACACCAGTAACACCCACATAGTGTGTAAAAACTAATACGTTCTAACAAGAAACGTAACTAATATAAATAAAATTCTCATCATTTTTACCATTGCGTTTTTACCAATTTGCAGGTGGAAAAAATATATTCGAACCAAATGTTTTAAAATATACTAATTTCAGTTATTTTTTAAGTCTTATGTATGCAATGGATCTAAATGCATTGCCGTCTACATCGCAAACCGCAACAACATCAACAAGTAACGAAACTCATTTAAAGCATTTGCCTTCGCACGATGTTGCTGTTTTTGGTGCATCTTGTGATTTGAGTGGACTCAATCTGCCAACGAAACAGTATATTTTAAGATGTTTTTTTTTCTTGGCCGAACGTGCTAAACTCGAAAACAAAATGTTTTCGTATAAAACATTCGTACCGCACGTAACAGACAAATTGATTGAAATTTGGAGTCAACTTAATGTTGAAATTATAACAATAAAAAGTGTTGGTAGAAAATTGGGTACATTGATTGACAAGTATCAAATCGAAACTAAACATCCAAAAATCGCCACATTCAGAACGTTCGTGCAATCTACAAAAGAGTTATTTTACATCGGCAAATGTCAATGTGACTTGAAGGTAGCATTATGCTCATGTGGATTGATTCCAGATCATTTGAAAGAGTTTATGCGAGATCAAAATAATGTCAGAAGATTGACGATACCGGAATTCGTGCCAGAAGTTGAAGAGCCAGCACCAACGTCAACAATAATACCAACAAGCGTTGAATAGACCCATTTAGCATATGAACCAAGTACTGATGCAGATGAGCCAAGTTCAAATCCACAAGATGTTCCGCCACTGATACGAGGACCGTATACTCCCAGATACGATGCTTCGAACTTCGCTGCGATGTGTGATCGATTTGGTGTGTCAGATAGAATAGCAGCAGCACTCGAAACATCCCTTATGCAAGACATTGACGTAGAAGATGCACATGGCAATCCGATCATCATGGATAAAAATAAAGTGCGTCGAGAAAAAGCCAAATGCAGAGAAGAATTGCTTCGTAAGCAGTATGATGCATCCAATTTGATAGCATTTTCATTCGACGGCCGAAAAAATGATGCTTTAACAATGGAAAAAATCGATGAGAAGTTGCATCCAAGGAGGGTGAAAGAACCACATCTAGTTGTTTTGAAGGAACCAAATTCTCGATTGATAGGCTACACAAAAGTCGAAAATGAAGATGCTGAACACAAATTGATGACATTGAATGGATTCTTCGTCGAAAAAGAAATAGCTCTCGATGCATTAATCGGCATATGCTGTGATGGTGAGCCAACAAATACTGGCGTAAGAAATGGGATTTTGCGTCGATTTGAATTGCATTTAAATAGACCGCTGCATTGGTTTGTATGCCTTCTGCACTTCAACGAGCTGCCATTTCGTCATTTGTTTAACACTTTGGACAAATCATCGACCACTGGACCACGAACAACAACCGGAACGTTGGGCAAACAAATTGAAACGTGTGAAAATCTTCCGGTATGTATCATTTTTCACATCGATTTTTTCCATTATTAAATGGTAAAATTGCATTTAATTCATCTAATTTCTTTTTTTTTTCAGCTAATAGATGAATTCGAGATAATCGTGCTAGAGAACATGCCACCTGATTTAGATCCATTTGAATTATCCACCGATTCAAAGTACCTATACAAAATGGCCAATGCAATTTCGAATGGTGTTGTTCCTGCGGATTTGTCTCACATTAAACCAGGACCAATAGCACATTCACGTTGGCTCACCAAGGCGAATAGATTGTTGCGGTTGTATGTGTCAACTGAAAATCCATCAAGGAATTTGAAAATTCTGGCAACATACATAATGAAAGTGTATGTGCCGATGCACTTCAACATCAAGTACTATAATTCGGTGGTCTTCGGTAGTGTATTATTTCACAAATTCATTCGTTGGACACAATATTTGGATACAAATCTACGCCAAGTTGTGAATAATGACATTAAAGACAATTCATATTACGCACATTCCGAAAATATTCTGTTAGCGATGTTATTTGATGATAAAAAAGAGACACGAAACATCGCAATCAAGAAAATTTTACACTACCGAAGAAATCTGTACGACCCGGCACTTCTTAGAGTTTATCAAAAACCTTTGATAAGCTTCAATTGTACAGATTATACGAATATGATTGATTTAAATAAAGATGATGTCTTATTCGAACCACCGTTTACGCATACCATTCCGTATGATCATTTGGAACAATATATTCGGAATACGATGATCCACCATTGCCTGATCCAAGAATTCCGGTACACATACAAGCAACGGAAAGACATGTTCAGTTGCTGGCTAGCGTTTCTAAACGTGTTTTACAAAAAAATCGACACAGTGTTATGGCAGTTACATCAGAAAGCCGTGCAAAATACCCCAGACTGGAAAGCAAGAAAGACTTTCAAAAATAACTTATTTCGCTTTTCTTCCACTAAATTAATTTTTTTGTTTTTTTTGCACATGTTCTTAGTTTTTAGGTTGACTTTCTGTTGACAAAAAATAAAATAAAGATCAATATTACCGAAAAAAATTTTAATTTTTCTCAGAAAATAGACGAAAAATAGTTAAAATATGCATGAAACGCCCTCTGGCGGTGGTCATAGGTAAAAATAAAGATCAGAAATGAATTTCTCGACCCCAAAAACCCCCATATACACATAAAAAAGATAATATAACAATGAATAAAAAATCGAATTTTGAATCAATGATGTTATAGGGGAAAAATCATTTTTTGAAAAGTGGGAGACTCGAAAATCGAGATAGACCTATGGTTTCTTCACCAAAGTTGCTTAGAATTGTCTATAGAATCATCCCAGGGGGGTGGCTTTAATCGACAAAAAATTTGGCCCACCCTAATATATATATATATATTTATATAATTATCTTGATTTTTCAACAAGAAACTATGTTCCTTATTTTTAAATGCATTGATAATAGATGCGATTGACATTTTAGAAAACATACACAAAGGAATGATCGAACGCATTCAGACCAAGTCTGATACTGTATTTATTTTTTAGTTGAATAAAAAAGTACTTGTTTAAAAAGACACACACTTTTAAAAAAGTTTGAAGTAACAAAATATGGGTAAGATTAATTTAATAATGCTTGAAATTTTTATATATAATAGTTTGTATACTATCATTAATGAAATCAATCCTAAGCTAAAGATTGCTTAAACAGTGGAAGGGTCATCAGTTAGCTAGTTAAATTAACTACTTGATGCTGAGATCTTATGCGCACTCGATACCTTTAACCCCCTAGCTGACGGTCTTACCACCGTTAGAAGTACAACTGATTATTTTCTTTATTCTTTTGAAGGTGTTATAAATACGCCACATAATTTCGTGACTTCAGAAATACTTTTTACCTTCACTTTTTTTTACCAGTTCATAAGGGTAGCTGACGATTAATATCGAATTTTCTATGCAGTTGACTGTTATTTTTTCAAACTTAACATTTCTAACAGTAACTCTACGAATTTTCAAGACTTCAGAAATACTTTTTTTTTAATTATTTTTCTACATAGTTAACATTTTTTCACGGCCAGCTCCAGTAAAACGGTAGCAGCTGATTCTTGTTTTGATTATTTATTATACTTAAACAAACAATTTATATAAAAATCATTGTTTCAGAAAACCTTGAAAAAGTTGCAACGCTGCCTCTCGAACTATTGTTCTTAATTCAATTATATTTCGAAGCAAACAAATAGTAAAAAACTAATAATTTTTTTAGTCGATCTATAATTACAATTTATTTAAATAAAAACATATTTCCTTCAAATAAACCATACTAGCTGCGTTTTTTCCAACATCCAAATCTGGATTTTACCAGAAATTTCATGTAGAATCTTAAACTGGATGTTACCAGCATGGAAAAAAAATACTCCTCTCTAATATACAATGTTTGGTGAGGGGTGCAAAAATATCATAAAAACATTTTAATTTTAATTCGTCCGCAAAGTATACAATATAAATCTTAAATTAGAAAATGTCTAGATAGATTTCAATCAGGACTTCAGAGCAGAATAAAATCAATGCAAGAAATTAAAAATGTTTTGGATCAGTCCTGCCACCGAACTTGCTAACTGCTTCTGAAAATAAACCGCAGATTTATTTTGGTCACAATCCATGCTGAGGTCAATTAAGAAGAGTTAACGATTAAATTACCAAGGCTAAGGAGGCACCTTAAAGCTACAGACATTTCTTTCGAAACCGGAATAGATTTTTAAAAAATTTATTTATGAATGGGGATTTGAAATTTCGCTGCCGAATCTAACATTTGATTTACAATTATTTTTACACGATTTGTTAATTCATGTGAAAGAAACTTGTCTAAACATAAATTAATAAAAAAATATATGCGTCTACAATGGGGCAATCAAAATTTACTGACCCTTTAAATGTTATCTATTGAAGCTTGAAACTGATTTGAGAGAGGAACATTGATCTCGATGAAGTTATCGAAAAGTTAACATCTCTGGAAGCAAGAGAGAAAAAATTTCAAATCTTTATATAAAGTTTGATTTTGTGAATGAATACCACTAAAGAATTTGTTTAAATTTTTTCAGACACCTAATCGATGTTTTTCAAAATGCCTTAAAAAAATATTATTTAACTAAATTATTAAAACAATAAAAAATTAAAAAAACCGGAGTGAAATGGGCTAAGGTGATAGTTGACTGCCGGTTTTTAATTGTCACTTTTGATAGTATTTTTTTATTATAAGCTTTTCTTTGCTCTGTGCAAAGCGATCACGAAATATTTAAAATACTTGGCAGCTTTTTTCTTAGTTTTTCTTTCTTTTTATTTCTTTTTTCTTATTTTTTTATTCCTAAGTGTTATTAAAGGTATTTGGGGCTTCTAAGCCTTAATATAATTGTTGCTCTCAACTGGCTTAGGAGATAAAATTCCCGAAAGCTTTAAATATAAGTTCAATTTTATAACAATCAAGTGATTTTTTTATTGTTAGAGATGCTACTCAATGCTAGGTGCTTATCCCAGCTACGCCACTTTATTTAAGCTCTCATTTAGTATCAAAAAAGGAAAAATTATTTAAATCGCTGAACAGAAAAAAGTTGACTATGGACAGCACGTGGCCGCCTCAAAATCAATGATTTTTCGACATTGTTTGCGGCAAAGTATCAAGTCTAGCTACTTTTTGCATCTGTCAATGCATGAGAACTAGTGTGCGAGAAAGTAGTAAAATCAACCTTTGCGCCCAGACTCGGCATTCATCGAGTATCAAGCAGTAGATTATGCTGCATTTACCTCTGTTTTCGTACACAAAGGCAGTGTAACGGAAGTAATGTGTGAAACCATGCAAGAGATTACAGAGTACTCGGGTTATTTACTTCAGGGTAACTTTATATTTGTGATCATCTAATCAATCTAATTATTTAACAGCGTAAGAATTTCCAAGTTCTAAAAATACTGCGGCACTGTGCAATAAAAAAAAAAGGTTTTTCATTATACAGCTACTTTCAAAAGCAAACAAATCTTACCCAACTATGTACATACAAGTTTAACGTAAAGATAGGTTAGTCTACACACACTAAAAACCATAAAATATATAAACATCTATACATTATCAAACACTTCGGCCAGCACAGTGCAAAATGTACATTTCCGAATATGTTTAAATCTTGTACTCAAGTGCAAAATAAACGGATGCTTCAAATAATGAAATTCAACGATTTACATAAAAAGAAAACTAAGGAAAACGACTTGGTTTTTTTCCGACATCCATAAAATCTTAAAAAACTAATTTCCCACAGGAAGCAAAAGAAGAAAAATAAACAAATTTTCGTCTCGACGACTTGCCGACTCTAGAAATGCAAGTGCGTGTGAACGAAACCACAGTCGCTCGAGCAGAGAAAGAAGGAGATATACATAGTTATTGTAAAGTGCGAGTGCGATGGCTTGCTTTTGAGTTATTGTCATCATGGAACACACAATAAATATTACAAGTTAACGTGAAAAACGTCGTGTCATCGCCCGCATGGAAGACAAATTTATTCCAATTCGTCACTTTAGCGCTTTTCTGCAAGCGGGGCAGTTCGAGGATATCAAGTAAGGACTACGCGTAGTATAAAAATGAAATAAAATAGCTTTTTTCACTTAAGCAAATGCTTTTGCAAGAACAAGCACCGCTGTGGTCACGCTGTTGGATAAAAGTAGTGGGGGACGTCTTTGCTGTTGCCATGCTTGCTTGTTAAGCATAATTGAGTTTTTTTTACGATTTCGCTCAACTAGCTCCCTGAGAACAACTAAATGTCATTCAGTGGAATAAAGGAAGTGAGGTAATAATGCGGCTGACATTTACTTTATGACATTTCGAGCTCACGGCGGGGATTGAAAATATCATTACCAGCAATTATTATTATATCCATTTTTGTTTCTTTAAGTTTTTTGTTTGCTTTTGGTTTAAAGTTACAAATTCGCATTACTATGATAAAGGTGCGGTTTTATTTTGGGAGCTAAGAAAAGCGCTAATAAAATAAAAAAAGAAATTAATTTAAATTCAGAAAAACTGCGCTTAAAATAAAATTATGTTTGATGAATTCTTAACATGTAATAAAATATTTTAATGAGTTTGGAATATACAGCCTGTATCATATTTATAAGATAATAACTAAATTAGTCAATAGGCTTTTTAATCAATACTCAATAAATCCTCACAATTTTAAAAGGAAAATATTAAAAGAAATATAATAATTTAAAATAAAACACTAAAATAAGACGAATTATGTCATAAAAAAAGTTGCAACTTATATTTAATTTCATATATTTAATAAAAAAATAACATAAAACATTTATATTCTGATATTTTTAAGTGCAATTAATAAATATATATAATTAACTAGCAAATTAAAACATAATAGAGAGATAATAATTATTCCGAAGAAGAAATAATTATTTAGTTATATCATATATAAGCAATATGTTATATTACTTTTCTTCATAACCATTAACCTTTGTTAATACACAACTTAACCGAAGTTGTTTAAACCGGGTTCCGACTTATGGTCCAGTTAGCCTCGCATGGCATAGCAGTGCATGGCTTAACAAGCGTCACATCGAAATCTGTTCAATAGGATTTGTGTGTATCTGATTATGCACAACATGGCAACGCATGGCAATGCTCAGATAAAAACAGAAATGCATCGCTGACTACATAGATAAACATGGAAGATCTATTTCATTTTAATATCTGTGTATTCTTCTATGTATTTGACGTTTTGGCAAAACAGATGTGAAGTTGTAAAATTGTTTGATCAAGTGCGGTTAATTTATTAAAATAAAATCGTTGTATTCTTCTTTTTTATTGTTTTATTTTGACCATGTGACTATGCTTTGCATAATCACCATTTATTTAGCTGTGTGCTAGCTGCTTATCTGCGTTGCATGCGCTGCTGTGCCATGCGAGGCTAACTGGACCATTATTGTACACGGTTAGAAATCTTGGAATAAATTTTAATACAAGCAAAGTATCAAGTGAAGTGGGAGTCCTCTTTTAAATATGGATCACATTTGTCGCAATATCTAGAGAACCAGTTATGTTACAAAAACAAAAATCATCAAGTACGTCGTTTGTAGAATGCGTGCCAAATTAAGGCATGATTGGACTAGTGGGCGTGGTACCTCCCATACAACTGAAACACATTTTTTGCAATGTCTGGAGAAAAAGTAAGAGATTGTCCTTTTTTATATTGGCACGTGTCCTTCAAATAACTTACTTTATTATTGTTCAAGAATTTGTTTTTGTGGCATTACTTGTTTTTCAGATATTGCGAAAAATAAGATCCATTTATATGGGAAGTCTCACGCCTTCTTTCCCAATCACGCTTTCATTTAGCACATATCCTTCAAATGACGTACTTGATGATTGCCTTAGTTTTTGTTGTTGTGGCGTTACTGGTTCTCCTGATATTGCTGAAAATGTGATCCATTTGTATGGCAGGTGCCACGCCCACTTGTCCACATATTTAAAAACCCTTGTTTTGTACTTTTCTGTGACTAAAGCACGGAAAACGTCATCAAATTATTTTATGCCGTCTGGTTTGTACCAATCATTCCATTGTGGAGTGTTCTATATGGCTCGCACAAGACACGTAATGCAGGTTTAGAATATTTCATATAAGACTTGTTTACGGAGAAGTCATTTTTCTTTTTTCGTATTATTTCCAAATTTGTATAAATATGTAATATTTTTTAAAAATTTTCTATGTGGTCCAGAACGTTTTTTTTTAATTTTATAAAAAATTTATTAATTTTAGAGAAAATTTTTCTTTTATAATATCATTTTTGTAATTTAACGTGCATTAAGAGTACTTGGTCCAAAAATCAAGAAATTTTAACAAGCCGTTACTTAGGAAAATTAATTTTAATAAAACAGTGGCCTAAAACTAAATTCTTTACAACTCATTGAAAAAAAAAACTTAAAAAAAAAACTATTTCATGAATTAAATTGCAAGCTTTAGATCAAATAAGTTTTTAAGAAGGCAAGAACAACAACAACAACAACTCCGTATAGGGTTAATCAATTAGCTGACTAGACAGTCAGTTTCGGAAATCGCTACAATTTCTATTCAGTAGTCTTTAAGTGATTAAGCTGTGATCAACGTTGGAAGCTGTGACAGCCAAAACACGTCGTAAGAAATTACTTAAAAAATTTTACGAATGGCGGCGCTACGAATGAGCTCAGTGATGCCTTTTTCGTAGTTTCTACGATATCGTACTACGACGGGACTCAGTGGTAGGGCTGATTATTTTTTATTTGCTTTAACCTTAATTTTTTATATTTTTTATTATCTTACTGTTTTATTATTAGCTAAACTGTTATATTATTAAGATTATAATCTTTTAATCTTTTATTAAGTATAAAAAAATAGGCACACTTCCAGTTTTCCGCAAATTTTTTCTTGCCATTTTGCAAGGGTATAATAACCCCTACAAAAATCATTTATTCTGATGTAATATAAAAAAATACCAACCTGCAAGCATTCAATAACTTTTTCTCAATGTGTATTCGCACAACAAAAAATATAAAGAATACGAAGCGAGGTGTTAACGTCTACAATGCGAATGCCAAAAAAATTGCAAAACATCAGCCATCGATGGTGCCAAAGAACAAAAACAACAAAATGCAAACGAACCCAGCAGCGGATTTGCCAGTGGCTACCATAGAACTAATACAGAATAAATTACCAGGTAAGGAAGCATTACTTTTCAAAAAGTAATGCGTCTGCATATAGCAGAAGTAATTAACTCATACCCCATTACCTGCAATGTAGCATACAAGGAAAAGTAATGCAGTGATTTTTATAACTTAATACAAGTAGTAGTAGTTACTCCATAACTTCTAGGTAATGCTGAAGGGAGGCGATCACTTACCTCCTGTCTCATTCAATGTTAAATGTAAGGCCTTTTATGCATAGTAAGGTAATATAGTCGGAAGTAGTGGTCATTACAAGGTAATTGATGCTTCATATATTTGGAATAAATTCCATCCGCTACTGGGAAGAACAGCTATCGATTGTTTGAAAAACAAAAACAATAACATAAAGAAGCGAGGCTGAAATTGCAAACTGAATTCGGCGAATTACAGCAATCATGAAAATATTGAAGTTGTTGTAAAAGAGTAAAAAGAGTTAGGCGTTGGGCATCACTGCTCTACAGTGTTTTTATGCATATTAATGGAATTCCTATGGATGTAGTCTGCGATTCTAGTGCTCTATGTGGGTATCAAAATCATTTATTGACAAATTTAAAAAAACCGTCAGCCTTAATTCTTCTAATGATATACTTACTAAAATAGTAACAGAAGTGCAGTGTTGGGTGAATATTTTGAGGTAAGAGACTGCAATAGAACAAAAATGAAAATAAAACACCTTGTTACAAGCAATAACAATTCTCCTTTATTTGGTCGAAACTTCTTATGAAAGTTCTTTTTCGAATATATTCAAGTAAATCGAGCAAATAAAAAATGAATATTCTGAAGTGTTCGATAAATGTCTTGGCACTTATAAACTTTGAAATGTATCATTACATATAGATCATAAATCTTTACTTATTTCTTTTAGCCGCGTCCGGTTCTATTGGCATGGAAGGTGAAAATTAAAGAAATGTTAAAAGATTTAATAGCAAAATATGTTTTAGAACCAATTGCTCACGCAGAAGGGGCAATGGGACCAACCGTCCTTCTTTTGGCAGTACCGTCCTGTTCTTTCGCTCCTTGCACTGCGTATTACGTAGTACACTGTGACAGTACCGAACATCCACCTCGTCGCGTCGTGATAATGAGGCACTTCCTGACTTTGCGGGCGTCTGCATACCTCGCTATGCTTCAGCTTAGCTCAGGGAAAATGGGCGTGGGCTTGCTTCGTCAGGAAGCCGTGGGATGCGATCTGCACAAGTCGTATGTATAAGGAACATAAGGAACGCCCAACCTGTTAATGAAAAAAATTTCATTAACCCTAAAAGTGCACCTAAGTACAGCAGCCTCTTACTATTGCTTACCTTTCATTCCTCCAAATAAATTTTTACCAATTTCGTAGTTCATTATGTTACCCATAACATCGGTATTTATATATTGACACCAAATTAAAAAATTATGATAGTACATGTACACACTTGGTTAACTTACAACTTTTAAATATAGAGGATAACCCAAATTAGTCATATAAATTACAAAGTATGTATCAAAATTTACATGGAATGACAAATTAATTATTAAAATTTTTCAGTGTAAACTGAACGTGAACACCCTAACATAGACGTTAAATTTTTGGGTTTGTACTTAAATGTACGTATAAAAATATTAAAGTTGTTATCGTCGGATTCGGTATTGCATAAACGAAGTTAAATTTTGTTATTATAAATAAGCACGTAAGTATTGAGTTTTTTTTCAGTGTACTGAAAATGAAGTTAATTTTTCATCGTAACTAAACAGGTAAGTATTAATTGTTTTTTTTTTCAGTGTACTGAAAATTAAGTTAATTTTTCATTATAAATAAGCTGGTAAGTATTAAGTTTTTCAGTGTACTGAAAATTCAGTTAATTTTTTCATTATAAATAAGCATGTAAGTATTAATTTTTTTTCAATGTACTGTAAATGAAGTTAATTTTTCATCGTAACTAAACAGGTAAGTATTTATTGTTTTCCAGTACCTAAAAAGTAAGTAATAAGTTTGTTGTTTTTGATATAATCTAAACTATAAATATTCATAATTCAGTGATCTGAAAAAAAAAAAATAATTAATTTTTCATTGTTATCAAACGGTAAGTATTAATTTCTTTCCCCATGTACTGATTAAGGCAATTAATAGTTTTATATAATAACTTGTTTTATATGGTATTGATTTTTTAGTGTACTGAAAAAAGCAATCAATTTTTCATAGTAATCACCAAGGAAGAATTGATTTCCTTTCCCAGTGCAGAAATTTTTCTCTTCATACTTCAATACCTAAGTAAATTTAAATGTTTTTGAAATATTTCTTACATTTTTTTTTCTTTGTTTTTAAACTGATTTAAAATGTTTATTCTAATAGTTATTTACATTGATTTCGAATTTGAATTTCAATTTCAATTGATTTTAATTTACTTTGTGTATAAATTTCTTAATAATAACTTAACTTGATTTTACATTCAGTGTCAAAGTAATTTCATTTAACTTTGATTTGAAATTCAAATTCAAATAAGATTAAGTTTAGGTTGAATTAAGATTATCCGTATCTATGTAGTCATATTTCGGTTGGGGTTAATTTGCATTAAGTTTTATTTTTGTTAGGTTTCATTTTTAGTTTGTTTTAGGCTACGATTGAATTTAAGTTAAATGGTGATTTTTGTTTTTAGATTTCGTTATTTAGTTTAGTCTCCGGTTTATGTTATATTATTTTTTAATTGTTGAATATTACTTTATATTCGTTCTGTTGTTGTTTCTGGTAGGTTTAGTTTAAATTTTGAAATCAATATCATTTAAGTACATTTCGGTTATTTTTAGCTTTAGTTCAAAATCAACTATAATTTATTTGTCTTGTTATATTAAATTAGTTTTAGTTTAGAATTAACGCATATCTAGCTTATTTTCTTTATTTTTAGCTTACTTATAAAATCTATTTCAATTTAGTAGATTTCGTTTAATTTTAGCTTTAGTTCGAAATCAATTAATAATAAGTTTACTTTCTCTTGTTATGTTAAAATAGTTTTAGTGTAGAAATCAAAGTATATCTAGCTTATCTTCTTTACTTATAGCTAAAATTTTAAATCCATTTCTATTTAGTAGATTTCGTTTAATTTTAGCTTTAGTTCTAAATCAATCAATATTTAGGTTACTTTTTTTTAACATGCAATAACAATAGAGTTCAGCTATTACAGCTTTTTTGCACTTTCTCCGCATAAGATCATCTTAAGAACCAGCCCAAATAACATTAAAATATCTCAATGATATCGATGAGTGGTCCAAAACAATCTAAAGTGAGAAAAATTTACCCATCATTATATGGGTTGGGCTCAGTTACAACACAAGACATAACAACTAACCATGCGTTTACATAGATCTAATCATACATTAGTTTTCAATCTACTTTTGAGTTGACCTTTCGATAAGTTAACATCAAAAAAGCTACAGTTGTTAACAAAGGTACATGGTTAGAAATCTTGTACTAAAATTGAAAGTTTTCTGTTACATGGGTCCGCCATCTAACGTTTTTTTTCAACTAGTGCTTATTTCGTGAATGGTAACACTTAGCTCATGTCTGATTTGACAAATAATTAGTTTTAACCTTCCGCTGAACGAATATGGTTGTGCATACGCTTGAACAATGCTGGGAAATATTACGACATTACTTTGAAAATCTTGGTAATGTTGCAGAATGTGTGCAAAAATTGCGTACGGATTTTGGAAGAAGAGAAGCACCGTCAGCTCCGTATGTTCGTTGTCTTGTGAAAAAATTGAAAGAAACTGGCATCCTCATCGATAAACCAAAGCGTGAAAAGCCAAAAGCAGTGCGTACACCCGAGAACATTGCTGCTGTGGCAGAAAGTGTGCGTGAAGCGCCATCAACATCAATTCACCGTCGTTCTCAACAATTGAACATTTCGGAGACATCATTGAGACGAATTTTGCATAAAGACCTTGGTATGACGCCATACAAAGTCCAATTAGTTCAGGAGTTGAAGCCAACTGACCATCCAATGCGTTTTCGCTTCGCTAAGTGGGCCTGCGATCGACTTACAGAAGATGCCGATAATCTAGATGCCAAAAAATCATCTTTTCAGATGAAGCTCATTTTGATCTTGGCGGGTATGTAAACAAGCAAAATTGTCGCATTTGGGGCACAGAAAACCCGCACGCATACATTGAAAAGTCGCTGCACCCAAAACGAGTCACTGTTTGGTGCCAGAGGCATAATTGGGCTATTTTTCTTCGAAAATGAGCAAGGAGTGGCCGTTACAGTCAATGGCGATCGTTATCGGGCCATGTTGAACGAATTTTTGTTCGCAAAAATTGAAAGGGAGGATATTGGTAACATTTGGTTTCAACAGAACGGCGCTACGTGCCACACAGCCGAAGCTACACTCGATGTTTTGCGCCCTGTTTTTGAAGATCGCATTATCAGCCGCAGAGCTGATGTCGTTTGGCCACCTCGGAGCTGAGATTTGACACCGTTGGACTATTATTTGTGGGGTGCCCTCAAAGATAAGTGTTGCGCCGACAAGCCAGAGACAATTGACGCTTTAAAGGACAATATTCGTGAAGCCATTGGTGAAATACAGCTGCACACAATCGACAATGTGCTTAAAAATTGAACCGATCGTGTAGGCTACTGCATGGCCAGCCGAGGCAGCCATTTGAATGAAATTATTTTTCATTATTAACCGGAAAGATTATACTTTCAAATAAAAAAAGAAATTTGGGAAACTATTTAGTAGGTTTTTTTTATAGAATTTTCAAAAAAAAAAGTTATTTGGCGGACCCTTAAAGTCTACACCAGCTTTGGTTTCAAAACTAGTATTTACAACACACTAAAAAACGGTTTTAATACAGCTTTGGTTTCAAATTTAGTACAAACTTGGATTCAAATATTTAAAAAAAAATAACAAACAACGCGAGATTCTATCACACGACATTTGAGTTTGTAAACTCACTACTCTAACCACAGAGCTATTGGCTTATACATAAAAAGCGTGATAAACAAACGCTTCTCGCTTCCCTTGCTAAAACTTTGTTAGTCTTTAAACGATTAAAATAAAACCTTTCTTAAAACAAACAAGTTCTAAGCCCGCGTGTTTTTATTTTACCCCCTCCCCCCGTTTAGCTTTTATATAAGAAGTGTTAACTTCCCCCAATCGGTTCGAAAAGAAACACCCAAAATGTAAACTTAAACGCAGCAAGTGGTTGAACAAATTTGTAAAAAGGAACCCAATACAAATCGCACAGTAAGATGTAATTCTACTTCGAAATATTTTCTACTCAAGAAAATTGTTATGAGGAAAATAAATTTTACTAGACTACTAAGTCCTAGAACTAATGATAAAACTGTATCAAAAAATTAATTAAATTGTAATTATCTTATAATTTTTTTTTTAATTTACAAACAAAAAAATATGAAATTACTGTTTAAGCAAAATTAAATATAGAAAATATATAATATAGAATATTATCTGCAATTATATCTACTTTAGCTTATTTACCATTAAACCTAAACCTTTTCTACTATAAACCTTTTAGCTTTACTCCAATCTTAAATCTTACTTAATATTGTAATTAGTAAATAAAGTTAGTCGTTAAGCAATCAACAAAGTTTTAATCAACAATAAGTTTGTAAGGACAGAATTTAGCGACAAATTTCACCTTCATATTTTTTTCATAAAATTTATAAATTTTCTAGTGCGAACCTGTGCGGCGGCAGACAAGCCCAAAAGAGCCATAGAATTTCTACAAGAAAACCACCTGCTGAAGGTTCGCCCCATGACCTAGACGGCCAGAGTCGAATAAACACCCAGGTAAATACCCAAGATGATCATCAAGAGGGCTTGATGTCAGGATGGTACACTCCCAGGCGTCGAAAGACCAGCAAGGAAGCCCACTTGAGCTTCTGAGCATCTAGGATGCTTAAAAAGCATCTGAAAGCCGGAATTGAATATTGTTCAGAAATCCCATAAAAGAGGATGTAAAATGTAAGGATCCCATAGTAAAATGTAAAATAGGTGACGATTGGTAATTTGATTTAACTACGAAAATTAACTAATAAAGAATAAAGAAAACCAGGAGAAAATAATGTTTTTATTCATAAATGAAAAGTTGAGCTATCAAAAATGAGCAGAAACTAACCGTTTTACTAAAATAAATAAGACCTTTAGATGGGACAAAAGGGAAAAAAGGGCATTTTCATCTTATAGGAATTTTATTCGACCTTCAGGGTAAATTTCGTGGTAAAAAAGCATAGGAAAATAAATTGGACCAAGATCTACACATTTTGTAATTTTTGGTAAAAAAGCATAGGAAAATAAATTGGACCAAGATCTACACATTTTGTAAAAAAATTAATTAGGCCCATAGCCGATGTAGGGTTAATAAGGACATACCTAAAATTAGGTACAGCAATTAGGCGAGGGGAAAAAGGGTTAAGTGCCAGAGCATAATTGTTCAAGATTTCCACCTACAGAGAGACGATAATCCAGAACCTTCTTTTTCTCGCACACACATCTAGGGCAAGACGACCACCATCAACGGGATCCGCGAAGGGGGGTTCGCCGCTACATCATGACACTTGAAGTTGGGATAACCATCACTCACACCATTACACTACCGAGCGAAGAACCAAGACGTCATTCCGAGTGAGAGAGTGCCAATATGTAGTTAACACCACGCTCTGAGAGCCGCTCACACAACAATCATGGCGGCTAAAAAACTTCACCATCCTGTTCGGAGAGCCACTCATCAGACAATTATGGCGACCATAAAACTTCACCATCGTGCTCTGAGAGCCGCTCACACAACAACCATGGCGGCTAAAACTTCACCATCGTGCTCTGAGAGCCGCTCACACAACAACCATGGCGGCTAAAACTTCACCATCGTGCTTTGAGTGCCGCTCACCAAACCATCATGACGGACATAATAGTCACCAACATGTTCTGAGAGTCGCTCCTATAATAATCATGATGGCTAGGAACTTCAACATCTGGTCCTGAGAGCCGCTCATATAACCATCATGGCGGCTAAAACATTCACCATCAGGCTCTGAGAGTCGCTCATTAAACAATCATGGCGGCAATAATATTCATCATCGTACTGGGAGAGTCGCTCATCAAACAACCAAAGCGACCATAACATCCACCACCATGCTCTGAGAGCCGCTCACGTAATAATCATGGTGGCTAGAAACTTCAACATCCGGTTCTGAGAGCCGCTCATATAACCATCATGGTGGCTAAAACATTTACCATAATGCTCTGAGAGTCGCTCATTAAACAATCATGGCTGCAATAATATTCACCATCGTACTGGGAGAGTCGCTCACCAAACAACCGAAGCGACCATAACATCTACCACCATGGTCTGAGAGCCGCTCACACAATAATCATGGTGGCTAGAAACTTCAACATCCGGTTCTGAGAGCCGCTCATATAAAAATCATGGCGGCTATGATATTCACCATCATACTCTGAGAGTCGCTCACCAAACAATCATGGCGGCAGTCATATTCACCAACATACTCTGAGCGTCGCTCATATAGGCACATATTACACGATGATTGTTGATCGGCGTTCAAAATATTTTTGTTGTTGCTTTCAATGCGAAACTGTCAAAAAACACTGAGAGCCAGAGCGGATGAACAATTGTTAGGGCGATCAAGATATGTTCATTTTTGAACGCTGTACATGACAGCAATCACAATCGAAACAGTGTTGCTGGGTGGCAAATTTTAAGATGTGTTCACTTTTAGCAGCTAAAAAGTACTAAAAGTACTGCTTTTAGACTGAAAGGTATTAAAAAAAAAGTTGCATGAAACCCTTATTTCTAACAAGAATTCTTACTGGAATAAAGAAAAAAACAAGACAAGGTAAGCAAAAATATAGTGTTTATATATTGTTAATGCAAAATAATTTAATTTAATTTCAGATTGCAATGGCTGCTTGGTCGAAAAAAGAAGTGGAACTATTAATAACTTTGTTCGAAGGAAAGCGAGAGCTGTGGGATGTGAAAGATCCCTTATATCAGAATAGAGTTAAAAAAGAAAGCGCTCTATATGCCATTGTTGATGACCTAAAAGCTTCTGTTCCACACAGTTCCACACAGCTGAGAACTGTGAAGGATGTTCGGAACAAGATTCAGAGCTTGAGAGGTCAGTATCGCAAGGAGTTGCGCCAGCTGGAGAACAGCAAACGCTCCGGAGCTGGCGCTGAAGAGGTAAAACAACCAAGTCTTTGGTTTTTTGACCAAATGGATTTCCTTAAACCCCATGTGGAGATAAGGCAAGGAAGGTCCAATGTGGAAAATTCACCTCCTCAAAATGTAACGCATGTAAGTTATTAACTATATTATTATATATTTTTAGTGACTTCATAAATTTTACAGAACGATGCCGAAATTAACGCTGAGGAGCCAAATATTTTGAACGAGTCCTCGGTAAGTTACTATAACAACATTTTAATGCATACACTGAAAAAATCGTGTTTATTAACGTCTGTGTTGTTAAATTATTTAAAATAACAAAAACCTAGATTAATGCTAAGCGCAATTTTGTATCGTAGATATAAAAGTATATAGATCAGAGTGGTACTTATATGTATGAGCAACATTTTTTCCTGAACTTTAATTACGTAGCGGGGTTTTGGTCCTTTTCAAAACAGAAGTAAACTGTGAAATTTTCCGAATCAAATATTGATACATATTTAAACATGCCTCATCCGACCTTTAAGTTGAACATCTGATTTATTAGGGTAAAATTGCTGTTTTTAAAAACGAAATTCAATAAATTTTTTGAGTGCGAATTTTTAAAAACTGGTACGCGTCGCGTTTTTGATTTAATTTTTCTTCAAAATGAGCTATCAAACATGATAATTAGACGAAAACGATTAGAGTTGTGATTATTTACCTATCGAAAAAATCTCATTTTTTCCTTGTTGTGTTAAAAAATCGCGAAAATCCAAATTTTAAACAATGTTATTGAAATGTTGTAGAAGTATTTTACAAAACTATACATCCGCATCCGCATTCGACGCATCTGTTTTTTGTTTTTCTTTTTGGCAATAAATTTTCAAACATAAATTACATCAGTGCTTTTAATACAACAATGAACTTGTAGAATTATGCACAGTCACATTGATCGGTTAACAATGACAATTATTAAGATTTTTTAATAGGTTCAGTTTTTTAATATTAACAAGATTTAATTTTAATAGATTTTTAATATTAACAAGAATCGTGTTCAGTTGAAAACAATTTTTTTTTCAATTATGCAAGAATTTTTTGGGTGTAGTTAGATCTGTAGTGCAGATTTAAAAAGTGATATAAAAATCGAAAAAATGTAACAAAAACTTCTACACTGAGAAGGAAACCACAGTTTAAAATTAAACAAAAATTAAAAAAAACGTTGAAAAAAAGTAGTCGGAAGCAACCTGATGAACATATAAAAGAATTGTTTAAAATATTTTTTTTAATATATGCTTTAATAAATAATTATAATTTGATAATATATTATATAAAAATTAATTATATAATAATTTAATTAATTCAATTTAACAGATATTACGTATGTAAACATTATTCGGGATGTAGCCAATGCAATTTCCCTTCTTCGTTAAAGTAGTCCATAAATAAACTTCGGATGACTGCTGGTGTGCTATTCTGTGGTTGCGTTCCAGTAGGATAGTCAGCTATTTCATGAACTGGTTCATCACAGCTGGCCAGGAAATTGTGAAGTAAGCAGCATGATAGCACTACGTTTTCAATGTTTTCTATTTTTTTTAAATTTATTGGTTTTTTAAAAATCTGAAATCTTCCTGACAATACTCCAAATGCTCTTTCCACAACTTGTCTTCCACGTGAAAGACGCTTGTTAAAAATTATGATCTTTTCATCATTTGTCCGATGCGAAAACGGTTTCATAACGTGCTTATGGAGTGCAAATGCACTGTCAGCTACAATAACGTGGGGGAGTAGTCTTTTATTGCCAACTACTTTATCGGGAGGAAGATAGTGCGCTCCATTGTCTATAATTCTCTGCAATGAAGAATTTTTCAACACACCACTGTCATTTGCTCTTCCGTTTGAGCCCACATCGATATAGATAAATTTGCAGTTAGCATCTACAAGTGCAAGTAGCACTATGCTGTCCGTGCCTTTGTAGTTGTGGTAAAAGGAACCATCTTCTGCGGACGCATAGAAATTGATGTGCTTTCCATCTAAAGCACCAATGCAAAGAGGAAAGTTCCATTTAGTTTCAAACTGTTTGCTTATTTTTGACCAATCGCTTGGAGATTCTGGAAACTATTGAAACGTATTACTTCGATTATATTTTCATATGTTGATTAAAAATTAATTTATAGTAGTTTATAAGTTAATAATATTTATATAATAAATAATATCGCAAAATATATAATGTAATAAAATGTAATATCTTTTTCTAAAAAATTGTAATATGTATATTAATATATTTTAGAGTTCAACAAGCAATAAGGCGAGAAAGAGGAAAGCCACAGAAGCACTTAGGCAAGATGTGCAAGATCTCACAAATCTAGTGAGCACCAATTCAAGACCTCGACGCTATGAATGGTTTGGGGAGCAGATGGTTGAGGCACTTAATGATTTCAGCAATGAAGAAATCGTTGAAGAAACCATTGAAATCATGCAAAGAGTCTTGAGAGAGCAGAAAAAAAAAGACCGGAATATGTCTCATCGTCCATCTAACAGCTCTGACTTGCTTAGAGAAGCCTTGCATGGTGTAATTGACGATGACGACATCTTGTAAATATGTCTTTTTAATATGTCTTTTTAAATATGTCTATACATCTTTTTTGTTAAATGTCATTGAAGACCGATTTTGTTTTTTACAATTTAATTTTTAAGCGTCAATGAAGACTGATTTTTTTATTTATATTTTAATACTTTTTTAATTAATTCATTAATTTTTAAGTCATTGAAGACTGATTATTACTTATAATTATTAATTTTTTTAAGCGTCAATGAAACCTTATTTTTATTTATATTTTAACATTTTTTAAGTGTCAATGAAGACTGTTTTTTTATTTATATTTTAATAGTTTTTATTTTTTTTTAATTCATTCATTCATTTTTTAAGTCATTGAAGACTGATTTTGTTTTTATTTTATTAATTTTTTAATATAAATTCAATCATTGAAGACTGGTCTGGTGACTGGTGATAATTTTTTTAACGTTGCTTATTTTATTATTTAATCATAAATTGTTTTTCAAATTTTTAGCAATTTTTATATGAAAAAAAATACACCACAAAGTGGCCTTAAATAAATCTTTTAAAATAAGATAGTAAATGATACAAAAAGAATTTCAATTAAATTTTTTATTTTTAAGGAACTTACCTTCATAAAGAGATTTCTCATATTTTTCCAAATTGCTGCACAAACTCTTGGAATGCACTCCACTAAATATGAGTGAGAAAGTCTTGTATGGTATTCAAGGCTTTTGTATGACTCACCGGTTGCTAGAAACCTGAGAGTAGCTCCAAGTTGTTCTTCTGGTCTTACAGCTTTTCTCATATTAGTGTCACTTTTTGCGATATCGTGATGCACTAGTTGCAGAATGATATGGAATTTGTCATTCGACATTCTAAAATAGTTCTGCAGTGCTTGAGGGTCTTCTACACGCAACTCTGCAGTAAGCTGTGAAAAAGACCCTTTACAGGACCGCCTCTCATGCCACTTTTTCGACCAACACACTCGGTTTCTTCTACGTTCTTCTCGAAGCCTTAGCAAATCACTTACAACTTTTGCAAAACGTTGCAAAACTCTCCTATGTGCACTGTTCATGAAAACTATGTTTGCTGCGTACTGCTTTGCCGAAGCTATTAATTGACGCGCCAACGAATCATAGTCTATATAATTTTCCATTGCAAACAAATTTTATTGAACTTTACTGTAACAAAACTATGCTCTATTATTAATTGTGATGCGTTGTTTAACGATATTCGATATTCCAATCTTGGAAAATATTAATTTTGTCTCACCAAAATAATATTAAACTAACTGCTAAGTTAAGAACAACTACTTTTACAATACGAAACGAACTGGAGCAGAAAAAGTACTTAATATTATTGAAACGTCAAAGTTGATCGCGATGGAACGATCATCATGTGACCTACCAGCGATCAAAATGTAAAAGAGCGTAAAAAAGTGTTCATTGAACGCCGATCAACAATCATCGTGTAATATGTGCCATAATATTCGCCATCGTGCTCCGAGAGTCGCTCATTAAACAATCATGGCGGCAATAATATTCACCATCGCAACGGGAGAGACGCTCATCAAACAACCGTGGCGAACATAACTGTGCGTTTAGGCCGCCTGAACGAACGAAAGAAACCTCGTTCGTTCGCTCGGTTTAAACACTTTGCCCGAACGAACAGTGTTCGCTATAAATTTATCGCGAACGATGTTTGCCCGGTGTAAACAGTAAATTAGGGCGAACGAACGAAGATTCCTTCGTTCGCTCTGATCGAACAAGCTTCGATCTTTTTGGGCGAATCCGGTGTTGCGCTGTGTTTAAAAACAGAAAAGTAGCAAAGAGGAGTAGCTTTAGAGAATAATTTATGAAAAGTACTAAAATATGTAGTAATTTAGTTTTATGTTTTTTAAAGTGTTCTGTTAACTTTCGCTGCAATATGATTGTGCTGTGTAAAGGGCCAAATTAAGTTTTTAAGCGGAAAACCCTATATTTTATTTATTTGAGGCGACTGTTTATTTGAGGTCATTTTTTTTTTAAATAACTATATAACTTTTAATAAAAATTTTGAGTTTATGGATAGCAAATATTATATAATATAGCAGGAGTCCGCAATAGAGCTCGTTCAAATAAAATAAAAATATATTTTAGGTTCTGCTGAAACTTTTTGAGTTTTTAATCGAAGATATTAGAAAAATGTGGATATTAACCAAAATGGTAGTTGAAAATTCGATTTGTGACTAAAAGCAATTCTTTAAAGTTATAACATAAAAAGGATTTCTCTAAAATAAAAATCGAACGACTGAAAGTATCAATTGTATTTGCTTACAAGTGCATTCAATTTGGGAACAATTTTTATTTAATTGACTTACAGCCGTATTCATAAAAATATTTTAAAATAGCTTTCAAACGTTTTTTAGTTAAAATGCTTTTTAAAGTTGAAATACTCTTTAAAAGCGTTGTATTCATAAACGAGTTGTAAGAGTCTTGTAGTTGAAGTGAGAATACTGATGCTTTAAAGTAGGAAAAGTTGTAGTTTTCGTTTGTGACTTTGATAATTAGAATGACAATTGCTTAAAAATTTAAAAAAAGCAAAAAATTGGTTTGTGAATTTGATATATTGACAGGCATTTGTTAAAAATTTTGTTTACATTTAAATCAAAAACAGTGTTGCCATATTTTTTTAAACTTTAATTTTCAGAAAAAAAAATCTTAATTTTTTGTGAAAAACTGGAACTAAAAAAATATCTAAACATATATATTTAAAAGGAGTGCTTTAAAATTTTTATTCTTGTATTTGAAAGAAAGTATTTAAATTAAATAAATAATTAAACAAAACAAAAACAATTTCATTCATTAACTAAAATCATTTAAATTATCAATTTATTGAAAAACTTAAAAATTTGTTTAAAAAAATATACATTTGATATTTATATGAATGTAAATGTCAATTCCAATTTTTGAGATCATAGTAAATTACATCCCATATAAAATAGTTTTACTCATTAAGAAATCAAATTAATTTTATAGATTAATTTAAGAAATGTGGAGATAGTTCCTAGTCTGTTCATTACAAAGGAAAGTTGTTTTTGTTGTTTTATCGATTCCTGAAGCACCAGCAAATGCAGAAATCATTTTTTCTCAAATCTGTAGTAATAAACCCAAAATCAGAAATACATTTTGTATCAAACCTTTTGTGAAATTTTGCAATGAAAAGACTGTTTAAGAAAAATCAAACAGTCCCAAATGATGAAATCTGAAAAATTAAATTATTTTTTAAACATATTCTGATCAAACTTTTTTATAATTTCTGATGACTGTTTTAATTTGTGCAGTTCCAATCGCTTTTCCTTAAAAAAATTTTACTTCAAAAAATCCCACACAAGGTGGGAATTGCTAATTTATTTCTGATTGGAGTTTTGTTAATATTTATTTGTGAAAAAATACGTTCTACATTTGCTGTTGCTACAGGTATCGTTAAAACAACATAAACTAGTTTTGTAAGTAATGGAAAAACTTCGGAATTATCTCAACGTTTTTGATCAAAAATTGCTTTCCAAAAAGTTTGAATATTATTTTCATTAAGTAAATTCAAATCACTGAAATTAATGTGGTGCAACTCATGCAACTTATTGTCAATATCTTGTAATTTTTCTGAATGAATGACATTAGGTAGAAAAATACACAAATTAAAATAGTGAAAAATTTTCGTTGGTGCTAAAAGTTCGACACAATTTAAAAAATCATTCCCAAAATCAAACTTTTGTAATAAACAAATGCATAGCTCAACGTAAAATTTTAAGCCATGTTCTCTAAAATCCATTTCATCTGATTCGAATAATTTATGCGTAGAGCTTAAAGATGTATATACCTTGACTTCTAAATACATGTCTTTATGATTTTTTAAGAACTTGAAATCATTTAAATCAATTTCTTTGTAGTTTTCTAAGCATTTATATTCATATATATATATATTGACAGTCAAGACTTGACGAATGAAAATCGAGACAAAAGAACACAAACAACGAAAGCAACAATAATAGCAACTGCGCTACCACTTCATAAATAAATTTTTGAAAGGACGCGAAAAGTAGTATTAAAATGAGTAGCAGCTTCAAGCGTTACTTATATTTTTGTAGTAACATATAATTTATTTTATTTATTGTATTTGATTCATTAAACTAGTAAGCATTGTTTTAATCGTAAAAACTTGAAAAATTAGGTTAAATAAAAAAAAAATGATTTTTTAGGCAAAAACTGGAAAACTGTCTACCCTCGCAAAAAACTGCCATATGGTAACATTGATCACAAAACACAATTATTTTCATTTGTTTATTTGTTTGTTGACATTTTAGTTTGTCACAAAATGAGAAGATTGCTCTCAATTGAGAACATTAAAATTTAAAATAGCTTTGTAGGAGGTTTACAGAAGGTTTGTTCCTATTTTAAAATTCTCTCATTTGTGAAGCTCTTACAAGAGGTTTTTTTCGTTATTGAACGTTTATGAATAACGTTTTTAGGCATGTGTCCTACAAAGGGCTTACAAGAGCTTTGTAACTTTTTATGAATACGGCTGTTAAAATTTACGAAATTTATTGACACACGAAAAATGTGAAAACATTTAATTTTTGTTCGTCGAAAAACTGAAATGGGCCCTTAAATTAAACACACGTCTTTTCTACAATAACTAAAACGAGTAATATATTGTTATGGAGTGGCAAACCATTTGTTGTTGAGAAACGGAGTATAAGTTTTAGTACTAATATAAAAATAAGGAGTTATCAACCCTGCATTTATTGATGTTTGGCCAAATGCACAAATTGCTGTTTACACCGCCTGAACGAACAAGATGGCGGCCAATGTTTGTTTGCGATTGATGTTCGTGCGGTCTAAACAGTACTCCGAACGAAGAATTTATTGCAATAAATTGTTCGCGATAAATTTTTCGTTCGTTCAGGCGGTCTAAACCCACAGTAACATTCACCACCGTGCTCTGAGAGGCGCTCACATAACAATCATGGCGGCCATTAAAACACACCCATACTATCAGACGGCTGAGCGACAGATCACGCCATGGGGCACGTCACACGTAGCGGACATGGACAAATTTGTTGTTGTTTTCACGGGTAAAAGAAGCTCTCTCAATTTCCAGTTTCTTATTTTACCCGCTAAAACAACAACGAATTTGTCTGTGTCCCCGCTAGTGTGACATGCCACCATGTGGACTCCAACATATTAAAGCCGATGATTGCCTGGCTGCGAGAGCGAGGGAGATGGAAAACTATCAGCGACAACAGAATCATAAAAGGCAGCCATTAAAATTTCACCCATACTATCACACAGTTGAGCGACAGATCACGCCATGTTTGGCCCCAACATACTTCAAGCAGCAGTAAGGTACATGCCACACACAACGGACACGGACAAATTTGTTGTTTTTTTCGCGGGTAAAAGAAAAAACTGGAAATTGGAAATTGAGAGAGCTTCTCACTCATCAAAAAATTTCCAGGCAACCGAAAAAAATGTTCACTGCCCAAAGCTGAAAACAATTTGGACAACGGTTGCATTTTCTTGATGTTTTACGTTTAGTAGTAATAAAACTGCAAAGCAGTAGGAAATGTACTATTTTAATTCGTCAGTAATGCGATGTTTGTTGTTTAGTATTGAATTGTACGCTGCTAGTGCTTGAATGGTATTTATTAATTGTACATGGCTTGAATGGTATTTATTTATAAAAAGAAGAAGAATACTTGAACATGCAAAATGCAGCCCGGCTAGCTGCAGCAAATGGATTCAACTGAATATTATTAGTGATTGTTGTGAATGTAATATTAACGATTTAATATATTGTTTTTTTAGTGATTGTGTATTTTTTAAAATTAAAATTATGAACGTAAAATGTGTATATGATGTTATATATAAAAATGTATACATTTTTTAACTATATTTTCCATTTATAAACTAATCCATTGCATTTATGAAAGTAACACGTCATTGTATATAGTATTTTTAGTGCTTGTATGTATAGCTGCAGTTGTCTCTTTCAGCCTTGTATTTTAGGACAATCGTCAAGAGAAAATGTGAGCAGTAGATTTACTGATGGTATAACTGATCAAGCTAGTCATACATTACAGCCGCGTAGTTAACAAATAAACTGTTTTTATATACATATATCTTTTAATATCGTTTAAATCGTTAAAATTCACAATATTCTAAGAGACAAAGTTATGGCTATTAATTGGAGTAGAAATATTACTGAAATGTTCATAAATGAATTTCAAAGTCAACCGGCTTTGTGAGATATTCTTAAAAAAAATTTAAATGATTTATCATCAGTGAATCTTAGCTCCTTTGATAAATTTATCATCCCTTTCTAATGTCTGCCAATTCTCCATGGCTTTATCCAGCAGGATCTTTTTTCACTTTTTTTAACTCCATCCAGAGTTTCATCAACTCAACAATTGTTTTTATTGTGACCATATCGTTGTCATTTATATATGTGGATACACTTCCTGCATACATATTGACCAATGTAATTAATTTTAAACCCCGGAGATCAGAATTTAACCCATCAATTTTAAATGCAAATAAACCACTTATAAACAACCTATAGAGGGTAGCCGTTTTATTGAATCGATTGCATAAAGGAGCATTACCTGCACGAAATGGTAGCAAAAACGTAGTAAATTTAGCTTCCGCCATTATCGAACAGAAGACTACGTGTAGCATGCCGTTGACAAAACAATGAGAGAGAAGAAAAAAAATGGCGAAAATTCCAATGTTTGACGGACAAGCAGACACCGTGTGACATGCCCCTAAGGTAACCACGAGTAGAAGCGAGAGGCAAACATTAATAAAACCTAAAAAACAATAAGAGAGAGAATCTACCACTATGCTCGTGACAGTGGTACATAGATTGCACAGCCAGCAACAGATGGCTGTGACTATAAAAGACCGAACAGAAGAGAAATCGAGATGTCAGTCAGAATCAGCAAGTAAGTCACAAGAGAAAGTGAAAGTCAACCTTAAATACGAAAAGTACAGCCAACAGTAGTCAACCGAGGAAATATTAATTCCACAGGCCACGAGTCAGGACATCGCAGTGAGCTAAAAAGGATTAGCCAAACACTACGCCGTCACCAAAGGACACGTCGCAGGAAATCGGAACCACTGAAATGAGCAGGCGGACATAACTTTATCAACTAGCCGAACTGAGGACCAAATGAGGAGCGAGTGGCTAGAGGCAGGAAATTCAGAATTTGTGGTAAATATAGTAAAAAGTGCAGTGTTCAAGTGGTCCCAAAGAAACCTTCCTTAATCCTTGCAGTGCAATTGTACACTCCAATAGCAACCGTAATTTTTATTCAGTTGCTATCGAAGCGTCATTCACTGGGTCTGTCTCGTCCTCCACCTTCCCTAACCCTTGCAGTGCAATTGTACACTCCAATAGCAACCGCAATTCTTATTCAGTTGCTATCGAAGCGTCATTCACTGCCTCAAAACAATTCAGGCACGAATACACGATTCACGCCCACTGTTGAAGAATAAATCTTGCAACCTGGAAACTCGCTTCTGATATCACATACAGGACGAAATAAAATAAGGACACGGAATATTCAGGACGAAATTACACCCACGCCAGGATTTGGTGATATCTTTCCATTAATCCTTATTAATCGAATTATTATACATATATATCAGTGCGTAGTGACCCTTTCAGGATAAAATCACTTAAAGTAAATTTCATTTAATAAATTGCATTCGAATTTAAAGTTTTGACAATCACTACAGTGTAAATTATCAAAGTAAATTTAATTTAATAAATTGCATTCAAATTTGAAGTTTTGAAAACCCCTACAGTGTAAATTATCAAAGTAAATTTCATTTAATAAATTGCATTCAAATTTGAAGTTTTGAAAACCCCTAAAGTGTAAATTATCAAAGTAAATTTTATTAATAAATTGAAATCAACTTCTAAGTTTTGAAAGTGAAAACCCCTACAGCGTAAATTATCAAAGTTATCATAGCACCTTTAGATCGATTGTTTAAATGGGAATCTAAAGTAAAAATAAAATTAAATTCAGTTAAATTAAAGTTTGAATTAATCGTTTCAATCAGGGTTAAACGTTAGTTCAATAAGTGAAAGTTAAGTAAAATTATCAATAATCGTTACATATTGTTTGCCGGAAGCAAATAATAAAAATCAATAAATTTTAAGTCACAAAATATCTCCTTTGATCAATTACCTAAAGCATATTTTAAATAATCGATTTATTTCAAATTTATAGTTAGCTTCACCCATACATTTAAACGAACAATAGTACTCTACGCACTTAGCCTTTTATTTGTTTATTATCTTAGAAATTATTATTATTAATTATCATTGAAACTATTATTATTAATTATCATTGAAATTATTATTATTAATTATCATTAAAATCATTATTATTAATTATCATTGAATTTTGAGAAAGACGCAAAATTAAACTAATTAGGGATAGGATTTGTGAATTAATTGTTGTACATTTGATATTTTGTAAAGATTTTATAACGTCAACTAAAGACCAATAAAATTGTAACGTTTGATTGAACCGCAAGCGTTATGATTTAGTGTCCCAAAATTATAGATAAGATAAATTTTGGAACGACCCCTGGACAGCCACTTTGCTGTCCCAGCTATAGACGCCGGTAAGGCGGTACGTAACAAGTTTCAATACATCACATTTACAAGTATTTATGTAGCTGATCTCTAAAAACCATCTTTATAATAAAATATGAACCAAAATAATAAAAAATGTTAAAAAATTAGTTGTACTTACGTATTCATACATGTTGATTTTTATAGTTATTTTAGAGTAACACCCAAGAAATAAAAACATCACTCTGATTATTCTACTGTGTTTCGGCTAATTTAAGGTATTGTTAAGCTCAAATATCACAAAATACATGTTATTTCCGGTAATTTGAGTTGTAAGCCTAACGCTCTGACAAATAAACTTGCTTGAGGAACAGAAACGGCATTCAAATCAAAAACATGAAAGCAGCCAAACACGCGTTGATTTTTGATGGATTACCTACATTATGCACAGAATCTTCAGATACTACAATCAAAATGGCACCAGCCAGAAGTTACAACATTTCATATAAATATGAGCTCATCATGTGTGGAGCTACTGATTGCTTGAAGGCTGAAGTAGCATTTGTGTTGAGAATTCAAAACATCACTCATGCACAACATGTTGGCAGCGTCTTCAACTTCAGCTGCGGTTTTTGAGCAAATTAATGAGCACATTTTGAAACAAAGCACAAACATATTTTAATTAAGAGGCTCTTATACTTTGGCATCGCTCCATCGAAAACAATTAATATTTATGAATAAGTGCCTAAAAGAGCCTGTATAGGCAATTAAGTCATTATGATAAATTGTCAATTTTTTATTTTAAGCTGATGTAAGTTTCAATGTGGCTGTGTTATTTATTGTAAATCAACATTCGAAAGGACTACAGTTCAAATTCGACCCTAAAATCACTATTAAAGATCAAACGTTATGGTTTGAAGCCTTTTACGCATTTGATACCCATTAAATTTAAAGGAACACCAATACTTTTCAGTATCCAGTCGGAACAACTTATAGTTAGTATCTAGTTATACAGCATTATAAATATTTCGTAAAAATTATGTTTATTTTTTATATTTTCACTATTCGACCTTCTTTATCGAATTCGATTAAAGTTGCCTTCATTTGTATTCTCTTTAATGTTTCCGATTGCACTGAGGTGTGAAATTAATAAATAAATAATCATCCGCATGTTTGTATTTACAAGTAAGCAGAGCCAATATTTTGTTCATGACGTTGTTTCAACCGTCGACACCGTAAACATAATATCAACAAATATGTTCAAGAATGAGAGCTAAAGAATGCATTAATAAATGAATAATTCAATAAATATTTTATTATTGTTGCACTTTAATAACGAGGACTTTTTTTAAAAATTTTATGCTCATATATTTCGGACGGCAGCTTTTAATACTTTGGTTTTCCTGAATTTAAATCAATGTTTATTATTACAAATTTACTTTTTTAATTAAGTTGGGTTTGATATCATTTGATTCTGAAAAATTCACGGTGCAAATAAAATCCTTATTTAATTTACAAATTCAAACTATCTTTTTTGTTATTAATATCATCTAGGAATCTAAAGTAAATCTTGTTTGGAAAGCTTACAAGGTCGGTAACAGGCTGAAAAAAACGAAGAAGAGAAGAGGGCGTTTGAGTGCAGATAAAACCTTTCTTGAAACTGTGCGTTGAGAAATTAAAAAAAAAACATTGTCAAATTTAAATTATTTGGATTATTTCTTCATTTGCATTGCCGCGAGAGCCGATGGCTTGCCTGCTTAGCTGTTTGAAAACGGAGTCGAAACTCTATTCAAATGAATCCACGAGCTTTTATTCAGATTATCGGTCGGAAGAATGCATTCCGAACTATAGCAGTCTCAATGTGCTTTGCCCAATTACCGTGGGACAAGCCTACTTAATATCCCATACAAGGTTCTGTGGAGCGTTTTATGTGAAAGATTGAAGCCTATCGTAAACCAACTGATTGGATCTTATCAGTGTAGCTTCAGACCTGGAAATTCTATCCTCGAACAGATCTTCACTTACGACAAATCTTGGAAAAGACTCAAAAAAAATCGGCACCCACTTCCTTTTTATTGACTACAAAGCCGCCTTCGACAGCCCAATAAGAAATCATCTATACTCCACCATATCAGAATTTGGTATAACTGAATTTTGGTTTCGAAACTAATCCGTCTTTGCAGAATGGCACTGAGCTACACCAGCAGCGCAGTTACAATCATGAAGGATCTCTACTCATCATTTCTCACCAAACGAGGCTTAAGACGAAATACTTGGTTTTAACAAATAAACAATTCCAGCGTCTTGGAACCAACGTTTAAGTTGACAATACTTTGAGGTTGGGAAGGACTTGGTCTATCTTCACGAACGATATCAGCATTGAGATGAAACGAAGGCTAACTCATGCCAAAAGATGATGCTTTGGGCTCAGAAGGCAATTGAGAAGCAGAAATCTTTCTGGACGAACAAAATTCGTGCTCTATAAATAGCTCATCATGCCAGTCCTACTTTATGCACCACAAATCTGGACGCTGAGCAGTTTAGATGAAAAGTTTTTAGGAGCCTTCGTGATAAAGATCCTTCGCAAGATTTAAGGACCAACCTGTGTCAATGCCGAGTACCGAATACGGTGAAATGATGAACTGTACGATCTGCACGCCAACATTGACACAGTCCGGCGCATTGAAATCAAGGTCCTGTTGAGCGCATGAAAGATGATGCTCTAGTGAAGAAAATATTCGTTTCGGTACCCAGCGGCGGTACGGTATGCCACAAGGCAGTGTGCTATGTCTACTACTCTGGAATCTGGTAGTGAACAATTTACTGCTGTCTCTGGAGAGGGAGGCGAAGCAACAATATGGTGGGCATCTTTAGACACGGTCACATATTTGAACCAGCTCAAAAAAGTCAAAGGAATAGAATCTGCTTGCAACAGCGGTGCTCTGAGAACAAAACTAACTGAGGCCTTAGAGACCATACTTCTACAGCTCGGTTTGGTTGCCAGGCAAACAGCAGCACAAACTAGAGTATGTACAAACCTGGGCACAGGTCACATATCCATACTCTACAAATTCAATTTCAATCCATCGAGGACTGATTACTGCAAACCACTGCTTTTCTTAGATGACATTTGGATGGCTTTTCCACCTAGGACATACTGGAATAATGGTGCGCCGTGAAAACCAGGGTGTCTACACTTCTATACAGATGGGTCAAAATTAAATGAAAAGGTCGGGTATGGGGTCTACACAAGAGAACTAGGGGCATCTCTAACTAATGGCAATTAGGGATGTTGCAACAAAGCTTTCGGAGAATGTCATCTAAAAACGAGACATATAGATTTTTTTTGGACAGCCAAGCTACAATGGAGACAGTATCCACCAACTTTAAAGTAGCCAAAGAATGACGTGCTGCATTAAACGAAATGTAAGACTATTTTAAAATTAGCTTAAAATGGGTACCAGGGCATAAGTTTATACGTGGAAATGAAAAAGCAGACGAGCTTACTAAGAACGGTACCTCGGTGACTTCAGTGATTCAGAACTCACCAAACATTCCGTTGGCAACTGTCAAAATGCTGCTCAAAGTCAATACCACATCTAAAGTCAACGCAAGATGGGCTGAACTCTCAACGTGCAGAACAACAAGGCTTATCTGGCCGTTTCTAGACCTAAGCGATCGAAAACCTGCTTTCGCTGGAAGACTAGAGGTAGCCACGCTATTGGCCATTACCACAGGACACTGCTTAATAGGCAGACATGCCTCCAGGCTGGCAGTCATCGTAAAAGACTCTGCAGGGACGAGGAGGAGAAAGAAACCATTACCCATCTGATATGTTAATGTCCCGCGCTTGCTAGAAGAAGGCAGAAATATCTGGGGTCGTACTTCTTTTACCAACAGCTTAATGTGGTTCTACTCGGACTGAAGGCCAAGTGTGCAGCGGTATCAAAATTAACCTTATTGGTCTAATGAGTCGAGGAACGTGAGGTATGGCTTACGCACGTGCAGTGGCTGCCACTTCAACCTAACCTAACCCTACCCAGCTTCGGTCAACGCAGAAAAGAAATTAACCAAATTTAAAAGTTATTTTATTTAACATTTTATTATTCTAACTCCATGCCTTTAAATTCAAAATGTGACACGAGTGGCTTATTGTAACTAAAAAATTAAATAAATTCCCTGGTTTGGATTTGATCAATAAACCTTTGCAATACAGCGTCAATCACTGTATTTATCTTTTTGTCGATTCACAGCGACAGCGATTTGTGTTGAGGAACTCAATCAAAGGAAGTGCTGTACATGTATTTAATGTAAAATTCACATTAAATTAAATTAATGTAATAATTTGAAATGGAACTTTATTAGCACCGTTGTGATTTAAAATGGATAAAACGAAAAAGCGACAGTAAAAAGAGACAAATATTAATGTTGGAGGAGATTAAAGCAGTGGTTATCATATTTAAATTATTATTTGTAAAATGTACATTCTTAGATTGTTGTTTTTTATTTGAAACAACAACAATTTAAAAATGTACCAAGTACAGAGATATTCAAAACAAAAAGAAATAAGTTCAAAGAGAAGAATAAAGGCACCAAATCTTATGTACTTAATTTTGCACATTTTGACAATGGTATGAGCGGAGCATATTTTCGAAAATTTGTTCATAGCCCTTTATTATTTTAAGCATACATATAAAATATAAGTTATATATATAATAAGTGGGGGATTTGCCGAAGCAGACCACAATGGGTCCCTTTTCGTCCCCCATTGGACAAAGGGTACTACTGTTCGGAGTACTCGTACGTGAGCATGCTCCTCGTGTAAGCATCCTTTGTCACCTCAAGCATATCCTTATAGGTTAGTTGACCAATCTCGGCTTCGCCAATAAATGGGCGTCCCAGAGTGGTCAATCTTATGCTTGCCAGCGCCGGACACTGGCACAGAATGTGTGCTGCTGTTTCCGGCTCCTCTAGGCATAACCTACACGCATCGTCCTCGGTCAGAGTCATCTTCCCGAGATGGTACATGAAGGGACCGTATCCTGTGACCAGTGCAGTAAGCCAGCTTAAAGTCCTTCGATTGTATCGGATAACTTTTGCTGCCTCACTACGAGACCACTTCACGGCCGCCTTTGATTGCCTGCAATTAACAGCTTCTTCCCACCTTTTACTGTGTTCCGAGTCCGTCCATTGTTTAATAAGGCCTGCCACCATATTTTCGCCTATGGCGATACGTAGTTCTGGTCCACAGAATTCTTCTGCTGATCCTGCTCTTGCTAAAGAATCAGCTTCTTCATTCTGTTCTATGCCAGAGTGTCCTCTCACCCACATAAGTGTGAGCTCATTCGTCTGGGCGCACCTATTGAGTTTTTTAAGACATTCTATGGCCAACCTGGAAGTGATGTCTGTCCGTTGCATACACCTAATCACAGACTGATTGTCGAGAGCGATGACAATTTTCTTGCCACTGATCCGGCCATCTATCAGGTGGTCCAGCGCATGCACTACCCCAAGCATTTCTGCCTGGTATACAGACACAAACCTCCCCAACCTCAGTACACAGGATAGGCTTAACTCTTTTGAGTACACGCCTGCCCCGGCCCGGCCATTCATCAGAGAGCCGTCTGTGAATATACTGATATCGCTACCAGCGATTTCTTCACAAACGGCTCCATCCGTTATAAGAGTTTTATAGCATTTTTCTGTTATTTTTACTCTCTGCTTTACGTCCATAGGCATAAACGCCTCCCTGACATCTCTCTGTACAATATCAAGGATGCGAATTTGACCATGCAGGGCCGTTGCCCCATACCACGTAGCATTTCGCAACATCCTGAGGGCTGACAGCGCCACTGTTTTCTTTATTTCTAAATCCAACGGCAGCATACCTAACAGAACCTCCATTGCGCTTGTTGGAGTGGTGCGTATTGCACCTGTTATTTCAACACACGCCAGCCGTTGGACTCTGTCCAGTCTCTTCTTAATGGTTTTCTGGCTGACTTTTGTCCACCAAATCATCGAAGCGTACGTGATGACAGGTCTAACCATCATAGTGTAAACCCATTTCATAGCCTCTGGGTTTAGCCCCCATTTGAGACCACAAACGCGTCTGCACTGGAACAGAACCCTCTTGGCTCTTTGAATCCTATCTTCTACATGCTCGTTCCAGTTCAGTTTGCTATCAAGGGTTACCCCTAGATATTTAACTTTCGTGGACATGTTGATTTCAGCTTCAAAACGTCTGAGTGGTTCTGTACTCAGGCCTACCCTCTTTCTAGTAAAGAGAATATTGTCTGACTTGCCTGCGTTTACGGTAAGGCCTTGTTCTCGACACCACTCCTCCACCATTCGGAGTGCTCCCTTCATGATGTCAGAGATGGTGTCAATGAACTTGCCGCGGACCACCAACGCAATGTCATCTGCATACCCCATCGTGTGTATGCCTGATTCATCCAGTCTAACCAGTAGTGAGTGCACAGCTATGTTCCACAGGGTTGGCGATAACACCCCGCCCTGGGAACATCCTCTACTTACTCTACCTCTAGTCTTTACTCTACCATTCTGCATGTTGACAGCCCTGTGTTTAAGCATATTGTCCACCCAATTTGCTATCATTGGGCTTACATTGCGTTCTGTCAGGGTTTTTTCGAAAGCACCTTCGATGTCCATAAATGTGGCCATCGCAATGCCTCCTGAAAATACCTCCTTTTCAGTCACTCTTACCAATTCGTGAAGAGCACTCTCCGTAGACCTACCTGCTCTATATGCATGTTGGCATCTACTCAGAGGATTTTGCATCAGCGAGGTGCTCTCAAGACAGTCAACCATCACTCTTTCCATCATTTTCAAGAGAAAAGATGTTAGGCTGATCGGTCTGAACGACTTCGCCTCCGCATAATCTTTTTTTCCAGGCTTCGGAAGAAAGACAACTTTCGCCTCTATCCAGACTCTCGGAACATACCCAGTCGCTAGGCAAGTAACGAATATACCCCACAGCCTAGGTGCAATGAGATCTTCCCCCCACTGCATCATAGCAGGGAATATACCGTCCATCCCTGATGTTTTGTACGGAGCAAATGAGCGTATAGCACTCCTCACCCCGTCCATAGTGATCATCCTTTCGGCTTCCAGCCTGTCAACCCTGTGCATTCCTTCCTTCAAGGGTGTCCACGGGTCATCAGACTTAAAATTTCCAGGAAAGTGCACCTCCATCAGAACTTCCATGGACTCCTCTAGGTTCTCTGCCATGGTTCCATCCTTCTTTCGGATCAGTCCCACTTTGGAGAATGGGTCTTTTGAAACCATTTTCTGAAGCCTAAATGCTTCTGATATAGTTTCCATCCCAGAACAGAAGTCTCTCCACGACTGCCTTTTCCGTTGTCGTATGAGGTACTTCAGTTCCCTTTTCCGTGCCTTGTAATTTGCCCATGTTTCTGGGGTTCCCCCTCTCATGTGCAGGTTGAAGGCCTTCCTAACCTTCTTCTTCAGAGATTCGATTTCCGTGCACCACCATGGCGTTGGATCACCATCGTCTACTGAAAGTATTGGGCATGCCACCTCGTAGGCTTCGACCATGGCCGAGCTAAGGTGTTTGACATGATAAAATATAGGCTAGTAGAAAAGTATTGAAAGCGAAAGCTATTAACAATTAGAATATCCAAAACTCATATGCCATTTTAATATTTCATATTTTATTTAAACACACAAGAAATTTTATTTCGATCTGTCAATTTATTCTTTGTTTACAAGCCATGTAAAGTTTACATGTTAATGTGTTTTCTTCTTTTTTAATCTACACTTAAAAGATATCTGGGGCCGAATTACAGCAGCCGTGATCGAGCAAAATTACTAAATTTTGACGATTTTGCTCGATAACGGATTCTGTAATTCGGCCCCTGGTCTTGAACAAAAGGGAAGTATTTAAAAGAATATTAAATATACAATCACAATTAAATTATTTTATGCTTAAAGTACTCCTAAATCTTTATATGTTTTTCATTAATTTCCTTTTACAAGTCCTGTATACAAAAATGTATACTCATTATATTTGACCTTTATGTGTTCATTTTCAGATGTGTTCAGATTTCTTTGGAAATTCTTACAAAAATGAAGGTATTTCGATACAAGAAAGCAAACATAAATGCAAGTGCAAACACGTATGTATATCAGAAGCTATTCGAATTAAAGTTGTCATCTGCAAATTATTGCATCATATACCTATTTGTTCCTAAGGATATTCAAGGATGGAGAAATTCCAAATCAAAACTCATCACAAATTAAGCAACACGAAATCCTACACAAAGGAATTAATTGATATTCGTTAGCAAGAATCTAACTCTAACTATTTGACAGAATAACGAGGATATAATTAAATCAATACATGCATTTTATGTTTGTTCTTAGCAAATATAAGCTGATAGTCATAGCAGTCATTAACACAACATGTGTCATACGCAGAAGTCGACATGTGCCATGCTTTGAAGGAGGTAAGCGTTGAGGAACAATCATAGCTATAATTAAGCTTAGGTGCTTTACCCAAACAAATATCTTCACAGTAAAAGAAAGTGTCCAGCAAGCGATATCGTATATGCATTTATGCGATGTGATTTGGAGGTAAGTTAAATATTTGTATCTCAAAAATAAGCAGGTCAGTAATTACTAAAATCTTGTCAGGGAATTAGTACTGGTCAGATTAAGTCTCTGTCAAGGTCAAGCAGCATACATCCTAATAGAGTGCTATTTGGCACCTTTACTTATCAACATTCACAATTTTTTCATCATCACTTATATCCATAGAAAACAGATGGCTTTCTCGTTATTTTTTTTTTTTTTTTTTGCAATAATAAAGATAATATTTGCCATTGTGTTGCCTGCGAAAAAATGTCATAAATTCTTTTTTGCCCATTTCAGAGAATATTTAGTAGCCAACAAAGTAAAACAAAGGAAATGTTTTTTAGTCATTATCCTAACATAACCTAATAAATATACCTTCAACAAAAAAGCAATTTTCCCTACTTTGAAGTTAATGCCTCCGAATTTACCATATTAACACATATACGTACATTCATACATACGGATTACACATTTATTTGACAAGCATACAAATGTTATTGTGTGCGTACGCGTGTGTGTACCCTGACAATACTTTGTGGAATTCAATAAAATTCTAATGGGTTTTCGATGATAATCTAATGGATGAAAGCATCACTATTAAATTTTATCCATCTGGTTTTGTTCATTCTTAGTGTACATTTTGCCTGAAATCCATTTAGTCTGAGCAACAATAAAGCAATGCCATCATCATCATGGTTCGTTAACATGCGGAAATAGTAAATTTTTATATATTAGTGTGCATATTTGCAGTTCAGGACTTGGTTGCTTTATTTCATGTTGACGATAATCTAGTTAAATCGTATGCACAGCTGCACGTCTGGTCGGTGAGTGATGTCTTGTAGTCTTTATTTAATAATCTTCGATAACCATTCTTTATTAGCGAATCTTTTAAGCGATGTAATCGTTACAATAAATCCAAAAATTCTGTATCGATTAACAAAAAAAGCTTAAGTTTGATATCAACTTTTCGAAAGTTCTTATTTTCGTATTTTTATTTTATTTGAAACTCTTTGAAAGTATTACTGCTTTTTGTGCATAATAATGGCCAGTATCGTGCTACACTTTAAAAACGAAATTTAAATTTTCTACATTTTTAATTGTAGGTAGCTTTTTTTTAAAATTCAACTAAGTACAATTTTACTAAAAGTTTCATTATAGTTATAAGTGTTTTAAACAAAACGCTGCTAAGTAATCATGTCCTTTTAAGTATATGGTCATGTAAGGAGTTTATTTAAAGCTTGTTTATAAAATATTTTACAGTTAACAAAAAGTTGTAAAAAATTGAATGCATGTATTAAAATATGATTTTAATGAAACTTACTATATAAATTGGAAAGGCTTGGATTTCATTCTAATTTTTTAAAGTGGATTGCTTGTTATCTGTCAAAAAGAAAACTTAAAGTCAGATTAGACGAATATTTCTCCAAAATTATTGAAGCTAATTCAGGTGTTCCGCAGGGAAGTCACTTAGGTCCTATATACACTCATACATTGGTGTAATATTAATGGAATGAAATTAAACATCTCCAAGTGTAAGATTTTATCATTTTCCCGCAAGATTTTACCGATTAATTTTGATTACTTATACGACAATCCTAAATTTGAAATAGGATCGTCACATAAGGACTTAGGCATTTATTTCGATAATAAACTCACCTTCTCCACACACAGAGATTATGTAATATCCAAAGCTAATTCTTAGCTAGGCTTTTTGAAACGTAACTGCAAAGAATTTATTTATTTATTTATTTATTTAATTTCTATCAACAAAAATGTTTAACAGTCATTGATTTACATGCATTTGTATAATATATAAATTAAGCAAATAGTATCAAAATTATCCTACACAATATTTATTATATTTTGTTTGAACGTTATTCTATTTTGTGTGAAATCTATTCGAGCAAATATAGAATTAAACGCTGAGCTAATATTATAGATTGAATCACTTCGGCCAAAGTTAGTTCTATGGTGTGGAATATGAAAGAAATTCCTTTGTCTAAAATGCCTTTCGGGGGCATATATTCCAAAAAGTGCAAGAAGAGGAGCACAATCAATGTGGTTAATCAAAATATCGCGAGCAAACATTATTAGAAAATACTTTCGCCTAGAGGCCAACGTGCTGAGGCCAAGAAGGGCACATCTAGATGAATAATTTGGCACAAAATCCCAGTTTAGTTTACCAATTACAAAACGAGTAAAACGTCTCTGTACTTTCTCAAGTCTTGCACTGTGTGATTCATAATATGGATCCCATATGACAAAGCCATATTCTAAGATTGATCTTATTAAACCCATCTAGCATTTGGAAGATTATTTGGCAAGCACGATTAATAGGCGATTCTTATTTTGATCATCTAGAAGATTAGTGGAGGAGATACAAAAACAAAATACGTGAACATTAATTTAGGTTCGCGCAGAAGGCGAATATACGATTCTTCGCAGCAATCGTTTTTTAAATCAACAATATATTTTGAATAAAAATAAGTAAGCCTTGCTTTTTTTGTATTCAAAATACAAATTGTTTTAAAAAGTGTTCTGCAAAGTTGTGCAAAAAAACGTATTAATACATAATGGACCAACAAATTTTGTTCAATAATGGTAAGATATTTAAATTTCGAAGCAATGTTCAGTTCAATGATTACATTCAAATACGGTGTGTACCTAATCGCAATATGTGGTATTGAAATATTCAGCCCTATCGGGAAAAATTGTTCACGCGGAATCCGAATATGAAAATTTTTAATGCAAATTTGTTTATCAACCATAGATGAACAAATTTGCCTTAAAATTTTTTAAAATGTTCTTAAGCTTTATCTTAAAAGTGCAAACTCCCTTTTCCGAATCCGCGTGAGAAATTATTCCCGATAGGGCTGATTAACACTACAATGCAGAAATAACATCAAATTAACTAAAACTTTTTTCTAAAATTCTTGTAAATCACGTTATTTTTTTCATATACCGAACTTTTGATTCGTATAATTCCACTCAACATTGATACAGACTATATTGTAAAAATAATAAATTATGTTGATTTCTTTCATTTTTTGCAGACTCACCTATTAGCGGAATTCAAATTGTTGAATTTATTGATATTAGAAATATAAGTATGTATCTTTGTACATTTTTCTCTTGAGGAGTCTTTTCGATAGTAAACTTAATAATTAAAATCATATCTACTAATTAACCAAAACAAAATTACATTTGCACTTTGTTTTAAGATTTGGAAAAAAAATATATATTGTACGGCTTAGCTAGTAAACAAGTTATCTGTTTTGATTTTATTACTTCACATCGTATTTTTGAAATTGTTTTATATTTTATTTTTTATGTGTCTATTAAACAGATGAGTGCGACAACTCCGACGCTGGTGGATCAATTTTAGACGTTTTAAAAGAACTTAAGTATTTTAAGAAGATTGTTGAACGACAAACAAATATGATTGGAAAGCTAACTGAGGAAGTTGTTACAATTAAAAATGAAGTTCGGCTATTGAAATTCAATGCAGTCAATGAGGCAGCCACGGATTTACTTCCGCTTCACGTGAAATGGCCTTACAGGAAAATTAATAGAAATTGGCCGATTATCACAGTCAAAATAAAGTCGACTTTAAATTTAGTGCAAGCTAAACATCAACATCAACATATTATTAAAGTTATCATACATAAAATATTTTTATTGTTTTATAAAATGTTTGCAATAATTCAATCTTCTGTTATATCTGGCAGATGGCGAAACTCTTCATTATTTCAGTTTGGTTTTTGCTTTTTTTTATTTATATATACATAATTATTTATTTAACAATAGATTAAACAATATTTCTTATGTGATAAAACAAAAAATAAAACAAGCAAACATAAAAATAAAAAAACTATTTAAATTCGTTGTTTTACTTTATAAAACCTATAAAAAATAACCGTATATATGAGTCTTTTACGTTTCGCATATAACGCTTCCAAGCGAGTCTACTATAATTCCTAAAAGCGATTTATAATAAAATCTTCTTGGCGAACCGTAGTTGATTTTACGTAGAGAATCGCAAACAAATCCTCTTGGCGCGCCGCAGATGCAACTTTTAGACGCACCGCAGAGGTTTTATATTGAAGATTCGCCTAAGTTGAACAGTTTCATACAAAGAATGGAACTTCCGCGATCAGAATTCGACATCGTAGGCGATCAGATAGATCCTGTGGGCGAATCGTATAAGATTCTTTCGCGATTGTAAATGCTAGCTGGGAAGAGATAAATAAAGTTTTAAGGGTGTATGGGTCGTTGAATTCTTTTGTGTTGCGCCTTATAAATCCAATCATTGCATTAGACTTGTTGATAATGGTATCGTAGTGGCTGGCAAACGTAATCTGTTTATCAAATAACACACCTAGATCAGATTTAGACTCAACTCTTTGGAGTTCATTGATCGTTATTGAGTAATCAAAAAAGAAAGATGTCAGTTTCATATAAAACGACATTATGTTGCATTTTGAAATATTAATTAACCGAACACCAATTATGAACATAATTTAAATCGCGTTGCAGAAGCAAATGATCAGTATGTGAATGTACAGATTTAAATATTTTAACATCATCTGCATACATAAGACATTCCGAGTGCTGAATATAGTTAGGGAGATCAATTTAAAAACCCATATGCAATCAGAGCCTTATTTATTTCTCTAGTGAGATTTCTCTTAGAATTTACCAACATAATATTTTATACGATTTATCAAAACTATATCAATAGAATCAAAAAAGTTCAAAAGAAACTTACAAAATTTGCTCTCAGTCAGGCATTTACATTCGATCGCATGCCATCTTACGATATCCGCTGTAAGATTCTCAACATGGAAACGCTTTCTATAAGACACAAAGTGAGCAGTGTATTTTTTATAAAAGACATCATCGATAATAGAGTCGATTACACTGATCTTCTTGCCTTAATTCCATTCCATGCTTCCGTAAGATCACTAAGAGACCAATATCCGTTCTATGTTCAATCTAACAGAACAAACTAAGTAAATAGCGATGTATGAATACGTTATCTTTATTACTGTAATATTCTCGGTAGTCACATAGATTTAAGTTCAAGCAAAATTATCATTAAAAGAGATATAATCCTATTTTTAACTTACCTAGTATGTAAGCTACTATTAGTAATCTGTACGGGCATAGTCCAGTAGATGATCAAATAAAATAATAATAATAAAAATAATAATGATTATTATTAAATGCAAAATTGTTAAAGGATGACATAACAAATGCAACTGTTTGTTACATTTGTTACAATGACTGTTTGTACAATCTATATGTGTACGTTTGACAGAAATCAGTTTTTCTTACAAAGGAACTGCAAAGTTATACTAAACACTATGCTACATTTAATAAATGTTTGTTAATCCAGAATTGTATATAATAAGAAGACCTACAATAACACTGTGCGCTTTTTTATCCTTTTTTATCTTTATTGTATAACTTCAATGTTTTTTATTTAATTTTGGTATGAGGAATCTCGCTGTGACATTTGCTTTGCCACTTTAGTAAGCACTTTAGAACAAAATTTTTGTTTAATATTTATAACTCAGAATCAAAAATTACTTCAGATATGCACTCATTTTCATGTCATATCATTGGTTCCTTTTCGATAGCAGTGAAAACAGCGGTGACACCACTCTTTGTCTACCCGATCGTAAGCGTTTGCAAGGAGCTAAGGACTTTTGTGGAAAATGATACCTGTTTAGGAGCTTACAAAATATTTGATTTTGTATTTTAACGCCACCACTGTTTCTTTGCTAGCAAAATATATGAATCGTCATCACATATCATCGAAAGAACAGGAATTCTTATGCCAAGGCCAATGCATAAAAAAGAACACATCACATCACTTTACATTTTTCGTATTGCAGCTGCACTTTCTCATCTATTAATCGTCACCTTAACAACAACAACAACTCTTCATCGCATAGACAACAACAAGTCTTCATCGTCACTGGTGAAAACAACTTCTATTGTGTCAAGTGCCACTTACTACCGCCTAAATTAAAGTTCGGCGCGACTAGCTCTCTCCGAATATGTTTCGCAGGTAGCAAAAATCAACTTTGTTGATTGAACTTCACTTGGCGCGCAACTTGCAGACAAACAACATGATCGTGCACATACATTGCATCATTGTTTTATTTAGTTCATCGTAAGCCTAATAATAAGATAATTTCTTCAATAAAAGTTTCAATTAAATTTAGTCCATTTTTTAATTATTGCACTGAAAAAAGCTTCAGGATCGGAACAACTAATTTTTTCGAATAAAAGTTAAAAAATAGTCAAGTAAGTTTTGATTTCCATAATAATGTCGGAAAGTGAAGAAGGACAACGCGGGTAGTCGGAATAGCGAGTGGAGTCTCAAAACGTTCGAATAAAAATTCGACAGCGCCAACGTGTTATAGAGAGAAATCAATCGTTGAAGGAAAATTTATAGCAACTCATTGAAATGTCAGCGAATCAAATCGATGCCAAATAGTCATTAATAGACCGACACTATAATTTGTTTAAAAGTCTCCAGTGTCAAATAGAATTCTTGGATAAAACTCAGATAGATGGTTCTCATCGGAATGCCTTTGAAGATTCATATTTCGAGATAAGGGCTTTCCTCGTTGAAAGGTTGTCCGTTCTATGAACGAACGAGACAGAAAATCCATTTTTCATCACTCGAATGGCTTCATCGTATTAATCTACCAAAAATACAGCTGACTAAGTTCAGTGGCATTCGAAGAGAATGGTTTTTCTTTCATAACAGGTCTTCTGTCCTCGTTCATCATAAGACAGAATTGTCGGATATCGAGGAGTTCAGTACTTAAGGTCTTGCTTGACAGAGAAAGCAGCAGGGCTCATAGAATCGTTCCAAGTAACCGGCACAAATTATCAAAAAGCAATGGATCTACTTACTGCCAGGTACGACAATAAACGCTATATATTTCAATCTCATCTTCATCATATTTTTTATATACAAAACATCACCGATCCGAGTGTGTCATCGTTGCAAGAGTTGGTAGGCACGATTATTGCCAATCTATGTGCAATGCAATCGTTAGCTTCAAGTGATCAAATTGCGGATGGCATCTTGCTTCACTTTGTGGTTTTAAAATTAGACCAGGAAACGCAAACAAAATGGGAAGATTTTTTGTTTGTTTGCCAGAGATGGGAAGAAAAAATTAGACAAGGAAACGCCTCCAATTGGGATCGCAATAATTCATTTACGTCTTCAGCAAAGCTTCCAGCTTGGGAAGATTTAGCTGCCTTTGTAGAGCGCCACTCTCAAACGTTCGAAATCGTTGACGGAAATAGATCATCGTTTAAACACCAACAACTGTCAGCCCCACGTTCATCGTCATCGTTTAAAGCTCGCACGTCAATATGCCAAACCAAACAACATCATATGTCAACTTGCACGATGCGAATTCTGCAGTGGCACACCTCCGCAAAATCCATTTCAATGTCCAAAGTTCCTTGGACTGGACGCTTACGAGAGACAATCACTTCCTAGACGTCTTCGACTTTGCTTTAATTGCTTGAGGCCTAACCATATGACCATCGGCGATATGGCGTATGTTCCCATCGTCAAAAAGATGTCAGCATTGCCGGGTAAGCCACCATGCACTTTTGCATAGAAGTGTTACAAACGCAGAAAATTCTGAGCCATTACCAACAGCAATTACAAACAGCACTCAGGCACTACCCATACCAAATTCATCGACAGCACTTCAGCTATCGCAAGGAAAAGGTGAGGTTATCCTAGGAACAGCCCTTATTCAGTTTTCTACTAGTGGCGGCGTTCGAATTATCGTACGAGCACTGCTAAGCTCAGCATCATAGCTGCATTTTTTGACAGAACGAAGGATTCAGTACCTTCAAGTAAGCCGCAAAAAACATGACGTAGAAATAAATGGGATTGGACTGAAAAATACAAAGGCCTATCATCGCTGTCAAGTCGTTTTGAAACGACTATTTGAACACAATTGAAGCAGTCATCATTCCGTACACCAATAACATCATCATCAATAACATCGTATCAACCTAATTATCACTTCGACTTTAATCAGTGGGGGATTCCAAAATATATCAACTTAGTTGACAAATCATTTAATAAGCCGGGTCTGTCGATATTTTAATAGGAGCAGGTTTATTTTATCACCTTTTATCGGTAGGCCAAATTGTCATCCACGAAACGCTTTCAGTACTGCAGAAAACAAAGTTGGGCTGGATAGTGTCAGGGGCCGTGTTTCCCACATCATCATTGTTTTCACCACTCTTAATATCATCATCGTCATCCTGCATATCATCGTCACAATTACTAATCACATCAAAACAAAACTAATCACTACAAATCAAAACAAATACGAGCCGCATCATAGGAGCACCTAATAGATGCTCTTCTCGAAAGATTTTGGGAAGTAGAAGATCATCATCCTAGTTTATCATCAAAACTTAGTCAGGAAGAGGAAGAGTGTGAGCAGCACTATGCAAATACCACTCGAAGATGTCCCTTGAGCAATAAATATATCGTTATACTTCCATTCAAAGAAGACCCAAGGAGCCTTGGTCACTCATATGACATAGCGAAAAAAAGGTTAGTGTCATTAAAACATAAAATTTATCAAAATTCTCCTTTATTTAAAGAATATTCCGAGTTCACAGATGAATAAAGTTAGATTGATTATTTGAATCTCATACCCCTACAAGAAGTACATGTGCAAGCATGTGCAATTACATACCTCATCACTGCACCATCAAACTTGACAGCTCCACCACAAGGCTTCGAGTAGTGTTTGATGCGTCTTGCCGTACAGCAAATGGAAAGTCATTATCAGACACTCTACGCGTTGGACCTACTTTGTAAGATGACATTTTCACCATACTCAGCCGATTTCGAACATACAAATATGTATTGATGGCAGATATTATCAAAATGTTCCAGCAAATCAAAGTGGATGATGAGGGTAACAAATGGCAGTGCATTTTATGGAGGGATAGGGCAACAAATTCTATCGTTACATATCAGTTGGACACGGTTACTTATGGTACCAGATGTGCGCCAAATGTTTAGCGCAAAAATGTTTACAACAAATAGCACATGATGAATCAACAAAATTTCCAATCGGATCAGCAGTGACGCTGCGAGATTTCTGCGTCGATAATCTGATGACTGCTGGTTCAACAATTAAAGAAGTTATCGAAATAAAAAAGCAAGTCATAGCACTTCTCAAACGTGGTGGGTATTCACTTCGAAAATTCGCGTCAAATGAAAACGAAATAATAAAAGACATAAAACAATCAGACAGAGAGGAAATTGTGCATGTCGATGACTATGAGTACATAAAGGCCTTCACCAAAAGATCAATACTCTCACACATATGCAGCTTCTTCGGCCCATTGGGTTTACTGAATCCAATCATTGTTACGTGCAAAATTTTTATGCAGAATTTATGGAAGCTAAAACTGCATTCGGACGAAAGCGTGCCACGATGTTTATTCGCAGTGGCAGAATTTTTGTCAACAGCGTACACTCATAGAAAAAATCAGGATTCCAAGGTTTGTTTCACTTAATACCGATACTGAACTTCACGCTTTTTCAAACGCAAGTACTAAGGCTTATAGAGCATGTGTGAATTCAGTTTTACGACAATCTGGGCGCGTATCTTCATGTAGTCTCATGCTTCATTGTATGAAAGGGTTGTCGGCATTGCCTAATTGCAGAATCAAACATAGCAAACAGATTTAAATGTATTACTATCTTCGAACTTATTGTGCGCAAAATCACAAGTTGCACCAACAAGAGAAATAAGTTTGCCGAGACAAGAGCTATACGCTGCGTTATTGTTGTCAGAGTTATTTTAGCCTTTGGTTGAACTCTTAGGACCAAAGCCAGAAAAAGTTTTTTGCTGGTCAGACTCAACGATCACCTTGGCTTAGATTGCTGGAGAGTCAACTCGGTGGACAACATTCGTAGCGAACCGAGTTAGTAAGATTCAGCATAATACGTCGAAATATACGTGGAATCAATTCCATAGTGGCACAAATGTAAGTTTACTTGTGAAAAACAGGCTTTGATTCAATGGGCCGGAGTTTAAAAGGAAATGTTGGCCCACCTTTAAAGTTCCTACATTAGGGGAACTTCCAGATGAACATCGACAGCACACCGTCATCGTTTCAACAAATGCACCAGACGTCGTCTTCGACTACAAATAAATAAACAACTATGAGATGTTACTTAAAGTATTATCATATGTAAGGCGTTTCATAGCAAAAAGCAGAAAAAAGGCTATGGAACTCGAGGCCGGACCAATCTCAATTACAGAATTTAGCAACACGTTGCTTTTTATTAGCCGCAGAGTCCAAGAAGTTGAATTCTCTGATGACTACAAGAATCTTCAGCGGGTATCAGCCACACCTCAAAATTGAATCAACTTTTACCATTTCTTCACAACGATCTTCTTCGAGTAGGTGGCAGAATCGAAAATTCAGAACTTTCATTTAACACCAAACATCCAATTTGATTGCCAAGTTCTCACCCCTTTGTTTACGCAATCATCAGCAAATTTCATCGACAACACCTTCATGCTGGTACTCAGACACTTCTAAGTATTCTTCGCGACAAGGTTTGGATTATTAATGGCCGCAACTCTATAAAAAAGATAATACACAACTGCATTCTTTACTATCGCACACGTCCAATAATTCCAGTGCAGCTGATGGGTTCGCTATCAAGGGTTCGGGTTGAGCAGTCATTCCCATTCGAAGTCACAGGTGTTGACTATTGCGGACCACTATTGATAACACAACAAGTTTGTGGTCGAAATCCAATCAAGGTGTACATTTCAGTGTTTATCTGCTTCACCACCAAGGCGGTGCACCTTGAGTTGGTACCAGATTTGACTACTGGGTCTTTCATAGCTGCTCTGAAAAGATTAATCTCGCGAAGGAGCAAAAGTCGTAAAATATACTCCGACTATTCATCACAGCTTTTAAAATCATTTTCATCACAACAACACATCGATCTGGTTCAGCAGAGCTGCCAAAAAGAGGTGAAGCAGACCAAATACTATCTGCGACGTACAATTGGAAATAATATATTGTCTCAGGATGAATTACATACGGTTTGCTGTCAAGCTGAAGCTATAATAAAAAGCCACCCACTGACACCACTGTCTAATAACCCAGATGATCTTCGTTCATTGATACCAGCACACTTTTTAGTTGGCCGTAATCTGACCACCATAATAGAGCCATCAATAGAAGGTAAAAACATCAGTCAACAGAAGTTTTGGAAGCGTTGGCACATGGAATATTTGAAAAAATTGCAACAGAGAACTAAATGGAAAGCTGCTTTACCCAAATTTCACCAAAATGACTTAGTGCTGCTTAAAGATGAAAACTCTGCGCCCTTGAAATAGCCACTCGGTTGAGTCACAGAAGTTATACCTGGTCCAGATTGTCACGTCAGAGTCGTCATTGTTAAAACGAATAAAAGGAATATTTAAACGGGCTATAGCAGAGCTATGAAAACTTCCAATTGAAAATGAACTAACATCTAATTAGTCTTGAAAGCATTACTTCCAAGGGGGGGAGGATGTTTAGGAACTTTAAAAATATTTGATTTTGTATTTTAACGCCCCCACTGTTTCTTCGTCGTCGTTGCTAGAAAAAAATATACAAAGAATACAAATAAAGCATAAACACTTATCGTCATCACATCTCATCGAAAGTACAGGAATTCTTAAGCCAAGGCCAATGCATAAAAAAGAACACATCACTTTACAGTTTTCGTATTGCAGCTGTACTTTCTCATCTATTCCTCGCCAAAAATGCGTGCATAAAAAATTATAAGTTCGGCGTGACTTGCTCTCCGAATATGTTTCACAGGTAGAAGAAATTAACTTTGTTGATTGAACTTCACTTGGCTCGCGACTTGCAGACAAACAACATCGTCGTGCGCATACATTGCATCATCGTTTTATTTAATTCATCGTAAACCTAATTAATAAGATAATTTCTTCAATAAAAGTTTCAATTAAATTCACAGTCCATTTTTCAGTTATTGCAATAGAAAAAGATTCAGTGCACCACTAATACCTTTGCAATGTACACTGGCCTTTTGTATGATCGCCTCCATGGTAAAGTGGAAGAAAGTCTAAAACTCAGTTCGTTACTTAAGGTTTTGGAGAGGTTATTTTTTTATATGAGTGAGATTATGCGATGTTAATATATGCCTATCTAAGTAGCTGGTGAAGATTGTCGAGTCTCCTTTCTTAAGTAAAGAGCAAGGTACACGGAGATTCCAATCGGCGGGTATGCTTTCCGAAAGCCAAATTTTTCTGATAAATTACTGGATGCACCTTATCAATTTATCGCCATCGGCTTCAAGCTGGCATGTGTTCAATTCAGTCACTGCTTTCTTATTTTTGAGTCATTGGATAGCAACTCGAACCCTGTTATTGCTAGGTGCTGAAAGTTCCGCTCAGTAATAGTTTGGTAGAAGTGTCGTACTGTATTCTCCTTGAAGATTTTAAATATGTAACTAGATCTCCATTTTCATCTGTTCAAGTGGATGCTTTGGGCTAGAAACCTTGTGTTAGACGTTAAGCCTTTTCAAAGAATTTTCGAGTATACTTTTTGCTATGGAACATGTCGAGTTTTTCGTGCTTTTGCTTATCCTGTTCTCTATTTTTTTATCTTAAAAGGCGTCTCCCTTCCTTCCTTCCTCTTTTCACGATTGCAAAGACTGCAGCGTCTTTTTATTTGCTTTAAATAACTTCCTCAGCAGCAGCGCGCATGAGATGGAAAATGTGTGCCACTGGTCCACTGGCGTCGTCTGATCAAGAGGTTAGATGGTTAAGCTTAATCGAGAGATGGGAAGAGTAGGTCTTTGCTAGTTATGGGCACTATCGAGTGATTTCAACTATCGATAGTTAACTATCGAATGATTTAAACTATCGAACAATTCGTTCGAATATTTCATTCATTCATTTACTTTAAAAGAATAGTAAATAGTGCACGAAACTATCGAATGATTTAAACTATCGAATAACTCACTCATTTATTCGAATTAACAAATAGTAACTAGTGCAAAGAACTATCGTAGGATTTTTTAACCATCGAATAAATTATTCATTTATTCGAATTATAAAAAAAAATATAGCTAGCACACAGAACTATCAAATGATTTTTGCGATCAATTCAAGTTTTCATTTATTCGACTTAGAAAATAAATAGCTCTTAACTGGCTCATTATAAGTTTCATTTAAACACAAATCAAGCAATGTTGTTGAACGTACCTTTTCAGTTTAATTTGCAGTACTCAATCAATTGCAGCAAACGAAGTGCAAATGAAAAAACAATCGAATAAAAAAAACTATCGAGTGAATGAATGATTTTGAACTATCGAATAATTCGAATATTTTTATTCGATAGTTCCCATCACTAGTCTTTGCGGTTCATTGTGGTTGCAGCATCTAGATTTCGTTGTCTTACTGTGAGTCAAATCTTGACTGCAACAAGATAGTGGTCGGAAAATCAAATCAATGCTGATGAGTGAATGATGATGAATGATGTTGAATGATGATGAATGATTATGAATGATGGTGAATGATGGTGAATGATGATGAATAATGATGAATGATGATGAATGATGATGAATGATGATGAATGATGATGAATGATAATGATGATGAATGATGATGAATGATGATGAATGATGATGAATGATGATGAACGATGAGGAATGATGATGAATGATGATAAATGATGATTAATGATGATGATGAATAATGATGAATGATGATGAATGATGATGAATGATGATGAATGATGATGAATGATGATGAATGATGATGAATGATGATGAATGCTGATGAATAATGATGAATGATGCTGAATGGTGATGAACGATGATGAATGATGATGAATGATGATGAATGATGATGAATGATGATGAATAATAAGGAATGATGATGAACGATGATAATTGAATTTATTATTCCTTTACATTAAGAACAATTTCACATAAAAATTTATACTAGCAAACTTACAGAATTAAATGAATTTAATACATGTATTAAAAAAATATAATATGGTTTAAAAAACATTAAAAATTATAATAAAAATTATATCACAAGAATTTTAAAGAAAATTATAGAAATGCTAAGAATTATGAAGTAAATGAAAGTCTATACATATATAAAAAAAAACAATAAAGGTTTAAACTTATTTTAAGAAACAAAAACTGTTACTACTGACGGGATTAAAAACTAAAATTGAATACAATTATATTTATTAAACTAGATTGCCCGCCAGACGTTGTCCTTTTGTGAACTTGTGAGAAGTTTGGAAGTATCTAAACAAATAGTCATTCGAGCAACACATGCCAGGCCAAACTAGACCATATGCGAAGGTTTTGCGTAAAGTGGTAATTTTGAGTAGGCTTTCGGGTAGCAATTTTTTTTTGTGAATTTATTTTTTTTTTTAATTGGAATGATCAATGCTCTTGCTAGAGAAGATTAAATTCGTGAACATTTTTCCATAAACAAAAAATGTATATCCAAAATTATTAACAAGTTTATTTTAAGCCGAAAAGAAACATTCTTTTATCATTTAAGAAGGAAACAATTACTTATAAATAAACCATTTTTTAATCATAAATAAGTTCAGAAGAGAATAATAAATATTACTTTTCACATTCTTTAATGAGTTAAAAAAAAATCATGACATTTTCTCCTTCTTAATCAACCACAATCGTAAAATAAGAGTTTTGCGTACGTTTTCGGGTAATTAGTAGATTTAAACTACATCCTGATAGGACTTATTTCATAAAATTTTTGTCAATCAAAAATTGTGCCCCCATAAAGTTCCAGTTTTAGTTCCAATATTATTGTTTTCTAATTTCGAATAAATTTAGTTTTGCCAGCAATAAAAGAATTTGTTCTTCTATCATTTCTTTTCACTATCATTTCTTTTTAATCCTATTATCGATATGCAATAAAAAGACAATTTATGATGGTTTGTTTATTAACTCGTTTTCGAACAAAATAAGGTTCGTTTTTGAGAGGCAATTTAGTCCGACGAATGAGATAAAAATAGTTCATTTCTGAGTTTATTATTTTTTAAACTCATTTCTGAAGAAAAAAAGGTCGCTTTTGAAAGGCATTTTAGTCTGACGAATGAGACCAAAGACAAACGACGTTTTCTTTTGAAACTTTAATGCATAATGATCAAAACCTTATCTGGACTGATATATAGCATTTTACTTGATTTATGGGCTTTAAATGTCGGCTTGGTAGCATTTATATATATAGTGACCGCAACGTTGACCCATAGCACCTACATATAAAGTTTCACTAAAATTAAACACTTTTTGAATTCAATTGTGTTATTTTAAATAATTTTTATTTTGAATGGAATTAATAGTATTTTGAATCCTTTTTTACACGAAATGTAAAGAGGTTAAGGGAACCTATAAATACAATATAAGATGTGTGATATAAGTTAATGATTCAAATTGTGTGATTTGGTTAAGACATAAATGACATGTTTTTAATACGACTGGACAAAAAATTATGAATTGTAAAAAGTAAAATAAAAACTTTTTATTACAATTGGACATCGTAAGTATAAGACCTTTTCCACATGGAGCAATTGAAAAGTAATGCAACTTCAACGCAACAGCTTAAAAAGTTTCAAAACACTTCAATTTTAAACTGAACTGCAACCTACGCTTTCAGATGAGCAAGTCACGTCGCAACGCAATATTGAACAATTCACAACAATACAAACACTTATTTAATGTAAGCTTTGTTAAATAGAAATAAAAAATAAATTGAGGATAGAAAGGATATTTATTCACTTCCTGCACTTATTTCATATTTATTAACTGATTAATTTTTTTCGTACCACACAACACATATAGCAAACGTTACAAATCGCCGTTTCAAATTGCAGCAAGCCGTGTTGCATGGAACTGGTTGCGAATGTGTTGCCAACTTGTTGAGAACAAGTTGTTTCATGTAAAGGTTTCGGTATAAATACATTGGCTAACAACTTTTGCTGCAGTTGCATTATTTTTCAATTGCTCCATGTGAAAAAGGCCTAAGATGTATCATGTTCGGATATACGGTCATGTCATGTCATATCAATTTAATGCTTTGTGGTATACAACGTTTTTTGTTTTATTGTCTGGCGAGTAAATAAACACAGATGAATGCGAACATGGCACATATAATTGACCATGCGAGAATCATGGGGATCTGAGAATAAAAACACATACAAAGACTGGACTTGTGATTCATGAATTGTCATGGTGAATGCAAAGCAAACCGGAAATTGAATGCGTTTGAACTCGAAAAGTAAATCAATTTAAACCAGTAGAATTTTGGAATAAGGACTTCTCCGGCCTTGAATTTGACTTTAAATATCATTGCTTGAATTACATTAATATTGAGTTGCTTCACAACCAGTCTTGTTCTATTGCACAGTTTTCTTTCTTGAGGTACCGCAAAAAGATTATAATAGATCCAAATCGTAATATATGTGTTGGTAATTTTGGAAAATCCAATGAACTCAGGAACTCCATTGGATAATTGGTTGCTTCGTCCAGATTAGTAACACAATCAACCGATTTAAAGGAATGAAATAGTCGAGCAATTGCATTTTGAATTACGAAATTACATCGCAAATCATCGACGAATCCTAAACTGCTCACGAATTTTGTTAAAAATTTGTACTACAGCGACCTCTGGTGTTCAAGATGGACCAAAATAAAAAGCCATAAAACACTCACCGTGCCCAAAAACTGCTATATGCATAAAAGATTGCTACTATAGCGCCCTCTGGTGTTCAAGATAGATCAAAATAAAAAGCGACGAAACAATGACCATTAGGGTGGGGTGAAGTTTTTTTTCTTCAAATTTTGTTTTTCCTGTACTATGAATCGATGATCCATAGCCTTAAACATACCTAAAAAAAATTTTAGCTTCCTAGGTCAAGGTCTTGAGGTGGCGCATATGACTTTAGTTTTTGAATTCGACCATTTATTGAAATAAAAGTAATTTGGTTTAAAATAGGTTTATATTAAGTTCAATCAAATTGTTTCAGTCTTTTATTTATTATATAAAGCACATTAAATATAAATGAGTATTATTAAAATAAAGAAAAAAAATGTTGTTGTCATTTTTAGAAGTCTCATTGTTGGAAAAATTGCGATTTGGTCTCAAACAATGGTATATCTTGCCTTGCTTTTATTCTGGAGCGAATTAAACCATCTCTTGCTTCTAATCCACAAACAGAAATTGAAGCATCAGTGACGAGCTTGACACACCTTTCTACTGCTTGAGTATGGCAAGGATACTTTTCAAATTCAACAAAGTTTTTCTCCGAACCGACCATCTTTACAATTTCTGTATCAGTATATTTCATAGTCATTGGTGGTTCTGTTACTTTCACATTCACCCAGTCTATTAAATCATAGTAATTTGTCGCATTTACTTGAAGCTCTGGAAGACAGAACTCGCGAACTTTCTCTGTGGTAGTTCCTTTTCTGACTTCTAACACTCTTTGAAGAGCCAATTCCCTTATTTGTGAAGCATCATCTTGTAGCATAGCCAACAAGATATTTTCTGGGTGTGTGAAATATGAATTTCTTTGAATAGTTTTTAAAACAATACTTTTAAGGTCATCTCTTAAATATAAACTTCTTTTAACCATGTTGAAAACATGAACTGGACCGTGTTTACAAGATGGCTTTGCCTTTATGTCAAACCATGTTGGTGCGTACACTTTCATAATGAAAAGCGCTAGTTGCTTTAGGTTTTCTGGTGGTTTAGCCGTACCAATATACAAACGAAGAATCCTATTGGCGCAAGTTAACCATCTAGAGTGTGCTAACTTTCCTGGGTCTCTACTAGCTAAACTTGGTGAAACTAAACCAGCCGAAATGGCGGAACATATTTCATATAGGTACTTTTGATCAGTGCTTAGCAAACTAGTATTTACTTCCGGCAATTCTGTGCTAATCGCTTCAAAAGCTTCTGGTTTAAAATCAAGGCACTTGACGAGTTTTTTTCCTATACCACCGGAAAAGCTATTAGGACCAGTAGTAGTTCCATCGAGACTTAAAAACAAATGGCGCAGTGGTAATTCATTTGCGTGTAATAAACACACAAACCATTGTAAAGGTCGGTTCAGATGTTTTTCTAATAAAGCTATAACTCCATTTTTATGTCCCGTATTGACAGCCGTTCCATCACATCCGATTGCCACCAAAGAAGACTGAAATTTAAACTTTCCTTCCATAAAGCCAACAATATTCTTTTGAATATTAGCTGCTTTTCCTGAATCTATCGACAAATGACCTATATACTCAGAATTTGGCTCTGATATCATTGAGATATGTTCTTCGGTAATGGTCTTCCTATGTGACGCATTTTCATTAGTAGTCATTACTAAAGTTTTGTCTTTACGACCGTCAAAATAAATAGCCGTTAGAACTTTTTCGCAACCTATAGAGTTCAGCTCTTTGCGCACTTTTTTCCTTTCTCGACGTATTTTACTTCGGTCTATTACGCTTGATGAGTTTTCGGCATCTATGACATTTAAATCAAGCATTACTGCGTTAACAATAAATGCTGCAGATCGATCTGAAACTCCGGTCCTGTCACATGCTAAAGCAAGATTTGGCAACTTATCTCTCATCTGCTTATTTTCTTTTTGTTGTTCTTCTTTTTGATATTTTCTTGATGTTTCGTTCAGACAAACATCATCTTCGTCTGATTCTGATGGTCCACTTGAATAACTGCTGGACGACCAATGTACTACTGGCATAGATGAAGAAGCACTTGTAGCAGTATTTTTATCCACAAACTCATCATACTTTCGTTTTCTAACTTCATTACGTCGTAAAGATTTTGTTGTCACTCTATCCACACAGCCAATATACATTTTACGCTCATTTCGTTGGTCCTTTAAAAAGTTTTCCTCAGCAGCAGGTACTTTAGTAATACATTTACATACTTTTCTGGATGCACACTTACATGTTGCGATGTCAAATAACTTTTTTTGGGAATCCTTGAAAAAATGTTGCTTCTTGGCGTAATTGCGCAATTTTTTTATACTCTTGTACTTGTTGTAATACGAAACCAATCTTGAAACCACTTGTTGATGACTAATCGTTGGAATCGATGCTTTATTCCATATTTGTTCGATATCAGTTGCAATTATTTCACATATATACTTTATTGAAGGATCTTTTCCATTATTCAATTCAAGCAAATCCGTTTTTATCCACAGGTAATATTTAATAACATCACAATACGTCGGTAGCACATTAACATTTAATATAAGTGGTTCACCAAATACAGGGCAAAGCAAATCCTTCCGAGTTTTAGGCATTTTAAAACTTTGTGTATATAAATAGTCACTTCACCTTTTAACTATTATTATTTTAATTGAAAAAAATTATAAAAACAATTTATCGTTGATTAAACTTTTGTTTTGTTTTAAGTTGCTGTTTAACAGGTAACACTTTCACTTCTCTATGAAGAATCTTAAAACAACAATAGAAAATAGCATTAGAACAAGGGAATTCCCCGACTTCGTTTTACTCGCTTAAGTGTTGCTAACGCTTTCAACAGTGGTGAAAAACATAAATTTTTAAATGGTACTAAATACGTCTTCAGACGATAACATTGTGTAACACTATAATATTGGATAAAGCGTCTTTTACACGATAACACTTTCGGAGAGATTTTACCGACGGTAACAGTTATAAATTCTGATCCGCTTGTGGTATAGTTTTGTGAAAAATTTCAAAAAATAAAGAGCACCATCCGTATTTCAATCACACATCAATTTATGCTCTCTGAGAGCGCAAAAGCAGTGAAAAAATACTTTTTGATACAAAATTTTGACAGGTCGTATTACTTGTGGTACCGTCTAAAAGTCGCTTAATACTACAAGAATTTTTGCCAATTATACTACAAAATATTACCGTGTGAAGAGGCTTTTAACTACATTTTAAAAAGTACATATTAGTAATACGAGTACCTTTTTTTTTTTTTTTAAACTTCACCCGTCGTGCGCCACCTCCAAATAAAGTCGTAAGGCTTTGATATTTTGCATGAATTAATGTTTTCTATAGGGTCATCGATTACCAATACAGGAGATTTAAAAAAATTAAAAAAAATTTTTTTTGGCCTTTTTCACTCCACCCTAATGACCATACCTAAAAACTCCTATATTAGTCATTCTTTACAAACCGTACAGATTTGAACAATAAATTACCGACCCATTTTTGATTTGCATGAAATTTTTTTATGGGTTGTATATCGAAAAAAAAGAGACATGTTTTCGAGAATTTTTTTACAAAGTACAAAGTGCAAAGTACACCTCATATTCTCGCCTCATGCCGTTGTTCACTGTATTATAGTATAATATATATTATGTTATAGGGTTTCTAATTTCGGGACTAAAAAGCAATTTCGGGATTTCGGGATTTCGGGAATAATAATTAAAAATCCGGAAATCCAAGGATTAGCCCCGGGATTTGAAAAATAGATTAAAAGTAATTTTTTAACAAAAAAAGAATTCGTGTGCAAGGTATGAAAGTTAGGATATTATTTTAAATAAAAATTGTCCAAAGGAATTAAAAAAAGTTTAGTTCAATTTTTTATAAAAAGTTAATTTATTTTATTTTTTTATGTATATAAAGGACGAAAATATATCTATTTTATCAATAGATAATTTAATTACTATCGGATGCATAGAACTATCATTGTTTGAAGTTGCGAATAGTTTAAGGCAATTAAACACAGATAAACAACCTGGGATGGATGGTTTTCCACATATTGTATTAAAAAACTGTGCTGAAGCGTTTGTTCTTCCTCTTGTGACTATTTTTAATCAATCCCTTACTACTGGTCATTTTCTTCCAGAATGGAAAAATACTTTTATAACTCCAATTCACAAATCTGGCTCCAAGAATGACGTTTCAAATTACAGACCAATTTGCAAAATATCGTCGATTCCTAAATTGTTCGAAAAATTGGTTTATAACAGACTGACTTTTCATCTAAAAAAAATTATATCTCCTTTTCAACATAGGTTTGTTACTGGGAAATCAACAGTTACTAATCCATATTTTGCAATTACGTTTTAAATAGTCTTGAAAATGGTTATCAGTACGATGTCATTTTCACTGATTTCTCTAAAGCGTTTGATAGAGTTCACCATAGTTTACTTATCGACAAACTTGAAAGAATTGGTTTTAATTCAAATATTTTAAAATGGCTCAAGTCATATCTAATTGGACGCACACTTGTGTACGTATCAATAATAAACTTTCAGAAGTCATCCATGTGACTTCTGGCGTTCCCCAAGGTAGTAACTTAGGGCCTTTTCTATTCTTATTATTTGTTAATGACATTCCAAAAATTTTAAGGTCGTCACAATGTTTAATATATGCAGTCGAAATTAAAATTTTTTTCTCGTTTGAAGCTCATAAATGAATGCTCGGATCTAGAGTTGGATCTGAATAGATTATCAACTTGGTGCAAGGAGAACTTGTTGCCACTTAATATTGCGAAATGTCAATGTTTAAGTTTTTACAGGAACTTTAATCCATTAATGTACCCTTTTAGACTGGATGGAGTAGATTTGTCAAGAATAACCGAAATGAAAGATCTTGGTGTAATTCTTGATCATAAACTTTATTTCCACAGGCACATGGATTATTTTTTAGCTGAAGCTAATTCCATGCTAGGTTTCATTTCAAGGAATTCCTTTTTCACGTATTTCCTTATATAACGCCTTCGTTAGGTCAATTCTAGAATACTGCTGTATTATATGGGACCCATACTACGCAGTATCTTCTAATAGAATAGAAAGGATTCAAAGGCGTTTTACCAGACTAGCAATCAGCCGTTTAAGATGGAACATAGATATGCCTACATATAAAGTAGGATGTCTTCTCCTCGGAATGATTTCTCTAAAAACGCGTCGAAAATATTTTGCCATAATGTTTATTCGTGATGTTATTTGTTTTAGAATTAATTGTCCAGTTTTATTACTTAAAATTGATTTTCATATACCATCGCGTGACCTCCGATCACAGAACTTATTTCATATACCTTACCATAGAGTAGATTATACCTGCAATGAACCGATAGCGCATTGTTTAAAGCTGGCTAACTCTGTCTGCTTGCACGTTGACTTTAATCCTGGCTTGAGCAGAAATGCCTTTAAAAATTGCTTGTATTAATATTTTCATAGTATAAGTAATATATCTAGTATTTAAATCTTTTATAACTATACATAATATATTAAGTCAAGTAGTCAGTAAGGAAAATTATAATCCGTTGATGAAATGAACTAAATAAATAAATAAATAAATAAATAATCTGGAATTTTGGCAGACAAACGAACAACTATATTTGACGAGGCACCAAGATCGGGTGAGTTCTCGGGGATAACATTATCACCCGCGCAAGAATAAATTCAAACGCATATGAATAGCCTGTGTGGTCGCATAGCACAAAGGCGCATAATTTGTGTGGTTTCGCTGGAATATATTGACGAGTTGGATTGCCACCCATTTTCGTGGAGCACATTTGTTCGTCCACATAAAGGCGTTGGCGCATCAGCACAGACCCAAAGCGTTCGTTGAAATGTGTGATTAGCGGGCGCACTTTATGCAATTTATCGTAGCCAGTGACCATTCGGAATGATAGCCGAATCATCGTTGAAATGCAAATATCGGCGAATCTCTTCAAATCGCTTCAGTGGCATTGGCCCATATGAATAAAAAATAGCATCTTCAGTAATTTATAGTAACTACCAAAAAGTAAAGTGCTACAAAAAAGCTTTGTATTCGGTATGAATAAAAATTTTGTTCGAAATTACATGACCACTAACTTCGAAAGTAGCATTTACTACAAAAATGTGATATATGTTCGTCCCAGCTATAAATAACGTACAACAAACTTGTAGTATCCCATTTTGCTTACTACTAAAAATCAGTAGCAAACACTACTTTTATTCATACCAATACTGTTCATTTGTAGCGAATTCGAAACAGCTGATTCTTGTAGTGTAGTAAAAATTTTTTTTTTTCATATAAACTAACTACTTTTGAAAGTTTTTGATTTTGAATTGTAGAAAAGTCGAATCTGCTACTTTTATTCATACCGGTAGGAACCGATTGGATATCGATATGCAGACATAAAAATCATAATCCCGATGAATCTCTGAAGTTCAATAGCATTGGTGTCAAATCGAGTCTCAATATTGTGCTGTCGAGCATATAAATTGATTTGTTCAGCCAAATCCTGTAGAAAGTCATCGGACACGAGATATTTGAAGCATTTAAATGGTGTTGACAAGTTAGCTGGCATGCTTTCCGCGGAACTTCATTTACATGCACCTGAAGATTTGTTTTTTCCAACGCAATTTTTTAATTCATCAGAATCGTTCTTCATTTCATTAGGTGCACCGCAGTACTCGCCGGTAGTCGAAATATTGGGGCCGTCTTCTTCTTATCACAACTCAATCGTCTCTTTTAAATGTTTACGTTTTTTCGACTACCAGAAACAGCAGTAGCTACGGTGGTAGCTACTTTAGGTGATCGATGGCTAAAGGTGAAAGTGGACTCAGACCTGAAATGTCGATATTCACACTTTCATTTATTACATCATTAACTTTTGGAGTTGAACTCAAAAAACAAATACTTATGAGTGAATCATCTTCCGGGCTAATATAAGTTGGATCAGCTACATCATCATCGCCTTCAAACTCATCTACACCGTTAGTGTCTTCCGAGTTCGAAATCGAAGTCATCATTTAATTTATTTCATCGTCCATCATTTTCAATAAATTTAAATACTTCTTGCGATATTCCATGGCTTATAAAAGAGAAATGAAAATTGCAAAAATCAACGAAAAATGCACGGCATAAACACCAAAACAGTGATAACGCAATATAAAAAATTTACGTTTAACTGCACTTGCCCGCCTTTTGACGGTCGCGGCAGAATAAAGTTTAAGTTATTAAAATTTATTTAACTCACAGAAATCTTTTCACTATTCGATAGAACGCAGGATCAGATATTTACCGATGTTTTTTTTTTAAATCAATCCAAAAAGAACTACTATTATTTTTTCGAATATCATGTTTTTGAAAATAAAATTTATTTTAACTTTTTGCTGTCAATATTGGATTCGAACTGATGTTGGCGGCGATTGGAGCATAATTCATAATTTTGAACCATCTTTCGGCAACTAGTTTGACGTGTAAGCACGACTTACCTGAAACCCGTCAAAAGGCGGTATTGGGTATTAGAGGATATTGGGTATTAAGAACAATTTGCTGCAAAGTTTTGAAAAACTTGATATACTCGACAAGGTCCAGTTTTATAAAGACAACGACCCTAAGCATAAGTCGGTAACTACGAGTCCTGGCTCATATGTAACTGTGCCTTGATGGAACCACCGGCACAGTCACCTGACATGAATTTCATTGAAAACCTGTGGGTCTTGTTGGAAAATAACATACGCAAACACAAAATTTCGTACAGAGAAGAACTTAAGGAGGCGCTTCTAGAGGAATGGCAGAAAATTACACCATACATTACTCGAAAGCTAGTTGATTAATTTCCCTTGTTAAGGCAAAAGGATATCACACAAAATAGTAAAAATTAAAAAAAAAATAGTGTGTATACTTTTTAAGTTTCCCTATAGGAACAAACTAGCTTGTTTTTAAAAACAATTAATTAAAAAACTAATTTAAAATAAACTTGTTTATAAACTATTTTGAATTATATTAAAGCGGCATCCACTTGAATTTTGAATAGTTCTTATTGCATTATATATGAAGTAATTGAAAAACTACTTCAAAACAAGTGGCTTAAATGAAAAAAAAACTACTCTGATTTTGACATGTTTTTATTGCAAATTTTTATTAGATTACTTTATAAGCTTTCACTAATATGAATTTATGTATTTTTTTTTCAAAATAATAAAATAAATGATTTCTTTGATGTATAGAAATTTAAAATTTTTATGCTTTTAAATACATCCTCAGTAAGTGGAATATTAACTTGTTTTCAATTGATTTATTTTAAAGTAATTAAAAATATAATTTCAATTTTACTAGTATAAAAAGTAGTTGAAAACATATGCAGACGAAAGTCAATTGACTTATTTAGCGGACATCACCATACAAAATATGTTAGTTCGTTCAATGGAAAAAAGCTAGAATTTCAACTAGTTGTGGTTGACAAAAAACTACTTTTTCAACTACTTTTTCAACTACCTTTAAGTCAGTTGATTTTCCTACAGGGTTAAATTGAACTGTATCATATAAGCTACGACTTAAAATTTTTCAGTAGTTTTTTATTTTTAGTTCTTGTGTTGTTAAGTAACAATTTGAACAAATAAAAAAGTTACATGGTTTAACTCCCACAAAAATTTCTAAAATGTTCTTGAGCTTTATCTTAAAAATGAAAATTCCCTTTTCCGATTCCGTGTGAAAAATTTTTTATGATGGGGCAGAATATGACAAAGTTTCTGTTTTTAATGCATTTTCTTCTCGCTAGGTGGAGCCGAAAAGTACATAGTAGTTTTTAGCTGGGGCGAAGTTGTTTTGGTCCCAACTTATGTGAGACGGAAAAATTAAAGTGCATATATATAAGAGTACTTGTCGCTACAATCTATTTAAGAATTATGTAGTTTGGCCCCATTGTAAAAATTTGGCACGTCTTTTTAAAAAAAACTATAGTTTCCAACCCTTAAGATAGCCTAAACGAGGCTAGTTGTAGTCAAACTTAATAATTCTAGTATAATTGGTAGCTGCAAGTACCTTTATTAACATTGACTTTGATTTTTCTTGTTTCCTATAAATTGGTACCAAAATATCTTGACCCACGGCTGAAAACGACTACTATTTTCGCCATCTAGCGAAAAGAAGATGCATGAAAATCAAAAAATTTTTGGAAAAATTGGTTTTTGTATTAATTAACCCTCCGACGACTCACCCTAATGCAGTCATTACAATATTTTGTAATGTTTGGTGTAGTGTTGTAGAATGTGTGTGGTTATATATTTTGGCAGATGAATTAGAGAAAAAAGCTAAGTTTAGTATATTTTTTTTTTTGGAATTATATTTTTCCAATTATATTTTTTTTTTAACCGACAGGGTAGGCAAACAGAATAAAATTTTAAAAAATACTGTATTAAGTTTATTGGCACTGCCTCGACGGGTCCTGCATCTGTAGGAATGCAATCATTACTTTTCTTCTAAGCATACAGGGTATTGAGCGTATTGTATGAAAATCCATATAAGGTCGCTGTGGACCTTGTGGAACAAAACCGCCATAAATGACTTCAACTCGACCAATATAATAAAAATTTTTAAGTAATTGTATCGTATCTAATTTCTTAAGCTTCTATACATACCAATTAAAGAAGTCAGGAAGTCTGCGGCTTTTCGGTCGAATCATATTGAAATGCTTCATCGTTGAAAACTTCATAGGTTCTAAGGGATCTTCTTCTCGGGCATCGGTTAAACAATTTTGTAACATTTTTGTCCTAAGAAAAAACTTATTTCATTCGAATATGACGACCCTGCTATCATCATTAGCCATCGCAAAAACCGCAAAAATTCTGGGATAAGGCCTGCTTCATGCATATTTTTAGGGAGGGAACAAACTCTTTCAACGAATTTATTTCTTCGTTCTGCCTCTTCAATTACTCTATGATCATTTGCTTATCGCTTAAAAGTCTTTCTTTTGCGAAGTCTTCGCTGAGTTAAACTGAAGTAATTTAGCGTTTGTGAAATTTATCGTTCATAAATTTTAATTTTATTGAAAGCATTTGCTGTGTGGGTTTTTACCCACCCACAAAATTCCATGTGGGTATAGCTCCACCATACCCACATTATTTGCCTTGCCTGATTAGGGGATCAAACACGATCATCAGCGTAAATTTCACAAACATTTTTAGAGTAGAAATATTTATCGCATTTTCCATCATGAAAGTGAACCAGCCTGAAGTCTAATTCTTTACCTAAAATATTGAAATACATAATTCTAGTTTAATCACTGAAGACCATTCTATGGCTTTTAAACCAATGGCTTAAAACTTCCAGGTCATGATTAATTTCTACAGTAAGATTTAACGGGCAGTTACTGGCAAAAGTACATACAGGGCTGTAGCCTGACCAAGAAGACAGAGGGGGCAGGCATAAATTTTGGGGGGAAAATTTTTTAAACACATATTTATTAAAAACAGTTAATTCTATAATATTTACATGGATATGTAGATCTTTTTATGCATGAGATTAATACATAAAAAATAATATAAAAATTAATGTAATGAAATGAAGGTAAAAATACAAGATTAATTTAAAGTGGCTAGAAATATAAGAAAGAGTAGCGAAATGGGCTAAGATATGTATAAGACATTTTTTAAGTAAAACAAATAAAAAAATTTAATCAACCCGCATCCGTCGTCTGCATCAAATTGATGAAAATTTTTTATTCGGATTTAAATCTTTTTCTTCTTTAAATTTTTGCTAGAATTAAGATTTGCAGTTTTTACTTATTTTAAAATTAATTAAATTAAAATAAATAATAATTAAATTCATCGTGCATAAAAAGAAAATTTAAGAAATAAAAACACTTCAATGAATTATACATTATTTTTGTGACTGCATCAAATTGGTGCAACAACGTGCTGTTCATTTCTAGAAAGTTCCTATGGATGCGGGTTAAAAATTATTTAAATTTAAATCTTATTTTTTGGTAGCAAATGTTGGCGACCCAGTAGAAATTTGAAAATTTGTAACAATTTGTCTGAAATGTTTTGTTAAACAAATTTCATTTACATATTCAAGTCATGAAAAGGTGAGTGTGTATATTTTTTGTTATTTTAAACTAAACTAATTTTATAGCAATAAACAAATATATCTACAAAATGCATATTAATTACTCATTTAAAGTGTTCCATCGTCTGATTTGGCCAGGGGGCGAACGACTGTAGTAGGGGGGTCATTGGCCCCTTACCCCACCCTGGTTACAGGCATATAAGCTATATCATCAGCAAAGGCATTTACACTACTTTTAATGTTTTGAGAAAACAATGAATTTATGAATGTAAGTTCTAAGGATAGATTATATAATAGTACCCCGAAAGCAAGGAAGTATGTAATACATTAGTAATACGATGTATGAGTTACTTAAATTAAGCATTTATTTTTCAAATGATGGCAAAGTTCACGATAATACACGAATTTTTATCCTTATTCTATCGTCGCCTATGGTCTATATTGAGCCATGCAAAAAGCATTAATTCCACTCACGCTCATCACGCGGTAGCATGAACTTCGACTAGAGAGCAGGATTAAGTTTTTGACATCACTCAAATAAAGTATGTGTTGGGATGAGAAAAATATTTTGTTAATACCTCACACTTGAACGATAACAGAAAATTTTTGCATTCTCCACTCGTGAATGAGTGAGTGAGTAAGTATGTGTGTACGATTGTCCCAAAGGGCGCACATCAGTGTGCATATCTGAACTCTGGTAGAACAGCTCTTTAATTTAAGATAAAAGATGCTACAAGCGTTTTCTTTTTTCTTTAATTTAATTCTCAGCAACAGTCGGTATTTATTTTGATTTTGTTTTTCTTTATTTTTACTGGCTTTCATTTTATGCATTATTTTTACTACAACGCAAGAGAAAACAAAGAGGTTAAGAATCGTGATTTGCAGACAATCGATTCTTTTCCAATTATTATTCACTTGAGTGCCGGCAATTTTCATTTTTTCTCCTTTGTTTCAGTAAAATTGAATAATTGAAAAATTACCTCAATGGAGCTGTTGAGTGGCTGGAAAGAAAATTAAACAAGGTTTTTAACGAATTTAAAAACGTATCGTTAGCAAGCAGTCTTAAATTAAACTCTCTGTAGCACTTTAGCTTCTTTTAATCTGTTAAATTTTTTGGATTTGATATCAGATTAAAAAAAAATAAGAAACATTTGTTTTGGGCCAATCTGATTTTTATTTTAGTTTTAAAAAATTTTTAAAAATAATTTGGTCATTTGAGCCCTTAGAAGGACTTTGACCGAGCTTCTGTTGATCCATTGTGCTGTGTGTGTTATTAAATGTTTGAAGGCAGTTGATAGAGAACTAGTCCTACGAGTTTTAAGCCGACTCCGAACGGCGCACAGTGTTTCGTTTCATACAAGTTAGACGGAGAAAACTATTTTGTGGATTTTTTTAGTAGTTTTCTATGTTTAAGGTCAAGAAAATTTCAAAAAACTTATTTAAGAAATTTCGGACTAGTGGGCGTACCAACTCCGATACAACTTAAACAGATTTTGCGCTATATCTTAGAAATGAAAAATTATAGAATAACGAAATCAGAGGTCGACGTAAAATATAAGATATCTAAACAATGTCTATAATTTAAGCGTAATTGCACAAGTGGGCGTGGTAGCTCCCATGCAACTTAAGCACATTTTTCGGTTCATCATAGAATTGAAAATTGCTACAATAACAAAATCAAAGGTATGATTACTAAACACTCGATTTTACTCTTAAAAGTACACGTAGCCTTAGTTTGACCACGCCTATTTTTAGTACAGTTGCCGACAGTCACTATACGAACTTAATTACCAAATTTTAGTCTAGCATAGTACAAAAAAAAAACTGTCTGAAATATTGCAGTTCTATTGATTTGTTGGCGGTAAAAAGGGGATGTGGCAAATTTTTTTCTTAAGCCATCTAAGGGTCTAATCGACACAGTAATTTCAGAGTCTATAGAAAACGCTCAGCTAATAATTGATTAAACCATTTTTCCTTTCAATGACTCAGTTGACAATGCAAAATGTTTTTTTAAAGACAAAATTTACTAGTACACTTCATAGTTACTATGGTAAATTACATAACAGATGCTTGTCATGCAGAATAAACCATTTTAATATGCGATTTCCATTAAGGTTGCAATTTAGTACCAAAAGAAAAAGATTAATATGAAATTTGAAGACATAGACAAAGCTAGATTTTCGAAAATATTTAAAAAAAAAATTAGCTTTAGTTAAGTTTTAGCTTAAATTAAAAATTTTTGCTTAAAAAAATGTGTGGAAAATCGCTATGTAGGCAAGCGAAAATGCTCATTTTCCCATACAAATTTTGTGTAATTTTGGTTCTACAAGAAACTTCGGTGTGAAATTGAAGAATTAACCAAATAATTAATTAATAATTAATAATGAAACTAAAGAATAATTAACTAAACTAAATGATTTTTGTACTATAAAAAAACATTGTTCGTAGTGCACTGATGTAAGCCTTTCATTTTAATTTTATAAATACAAAATAAAATAAAAGTAAATGGCAGGTTTAAGTCTTAAATAGTAATTCTTTAATAATGTAAAAAAAAATTTGGTCTAACTAGGCCATTCGAAACACTGTGCAGCACTTTTGGGCACTTTTTACTATCTGAAAAATATTCTGTTTGAGCTGAGGTTTGAACCACTGTTGTTTAGCTTAAGGGCACTCTTATGCACTTTACCGCAGGTTTCTAAAGTAGATTTCGGCCGTTTATCAAATACCCAGTGCTACTTGGTAAGTCGTATAAATAGTTTTTACTATCCTATTTGATTTGGAGAAAATGTAGAAAAATATTTGCCATTTGGAGCCGATTTATAAAAAAAAAATAGTTTGTTTTCCTTACTTTTATTCTATTTATAAAAACAAACAAGAATTTTTTAACTATTTCATCAAGTTTATATATAAATATTAGTGATTATTTTTAATATTAAATTGTTTCAAAACAAGTTTTTTAAAATGAACAGTCCTATTCTGGCGAAGTAACAATTATTACCCATTATTTTAAATATTTTTATGCGTTTGTTGTAATTTTTTTGATTTTGTTACCCATTATTATTACCCAGTATTTTGAATATTTTTATGTGCAATTTTTGTTTTCAAAACAAGATTTGAAGCTCAAAAATAACAAATTATCTAAATTATCGCTAATGCAGTCTGAATATGTTTATAAGTCACGTGATTTATTACATCCAGACTTCAGAAACTGACCTTGCAAAGAGGTTCTGCCGCTAAAAAAAAAGTGAATTTTAAGAAGTATAAAATGGATATTTCATATCGACGTTCCTATTTGCATTTAAGTCATACAAATACTTTCGACCATACCATATTCTAATGTAAAATTATGCTCTTCATCCGAATATGGAATAAAAATTTTTACAAAAAGATTCTGACTCAAAATTGGCCTACTTTATTAAGATTTTCCAAATTTGTTCCTTTAATTTTGAATTAAAAGGTTTGCCCTCGCATAGTTTGCGAGTTTTCACCAACGAAATTTTTTAGATAAATATTTCGATGAAATAACCATATTGATGAAATAACCACACATTCCACGTATTTCTAAAGATTGAATTAAAGCTTGCTATAGTAAAAACAACAAACAGTTACACAAAATTCAATAGTTGAAGAGGAGGAGGGGGCTTAAAATATTATTCTTGAAAAGCTAGGCAGTTTTTAGAAATGATATACAAACAACATGTTAAAAAGTCAATTCGTCACAAATATCAAGGGGGTACCTTATGATCTGGAATGATAGCATGATCGAGGTGAGCTTACATCTGCTGTCTTTTAAAATGACAAAACAGCTAGTTGTGCAAAGGCAGCGGCTGACCTTTTTGCAGAATTTTTTCAATCAAAGTTTATTACAGATAATGATTGTGCTGATTATAGTTCTTCTCAAAATCAATCTTCTATTAATTTTGGGTCGCTCTTGATATCAAGTGAAGATATCATTAAAGGCATTTTTTATTTGAAACCATCGATGCAGACTAATATTGACGGCTTGTCGTCTACATTGTTAAAAAAATGTCTATCTCTAGTCGAACTTATAGAAATTATTTTCTACAAATCACTTGCTTCGGGTGTATTTATTGCAGATTGGAAAATTGCGTTGATAACTTCAATATTTCAAAGTGGAAATAAAAATGATATTTCAAATTTTAGACCAATTTCAAAATTATCTTCTATTTCGAAACTCTTTGAGATTATTGTAAAAAATAAAATTTACTTTCCAAATCAGTACGGGTATGTTTCGGGACGCTCTAATATATCTAACCTTGTAGTCTTTACTGAAGATTGCATTGCTGCCGTCCATGGTAAATACAGTCTATATTGACTTATCCAAGGCTTTTGATAAGGTATTGAATCTTGATTTCGAAACTAACGAATATGGGATTTCATTCCATCTTTTTGAAATAGATGAAGTCATACGTAACCGGCAGCATCTGCTTTGTTGTGTTAGACAATGAAAGACCTGCTCCATTTGTGGCTTCTTCAGATGTACTCCAAGGCAGTATTCTTGGCCTTCTGCTTTTCATATTATTCATCAATGATATTAGTAGTTGTTTTTCAAATGCCAGTTATCTGTTATATGCTGATGATCTAAAAATGTATTCTACTATCAGAAATACAACAGATGCGTATGATTTACAACAACAGTTGTGTAGTGTCTATGCATGGTGCTGTAAAAATCGCATCTCTTTAACCCTTAATAAATGTTTTCATATTACTTAAGTTGTATTACTAAGTATTACTAAAATCCCAAAATGTTCTCACTACCTCATATTCTATTGATAGATTCACTTTGAAATCTGTCGATAAAACATCTGATTTAGGAGTGATTTTTGATTCGAAGTTTTCTTTTGTTAGCCACATTAACTATATCATAAAAAAAGCTTATGCCATGTCTGCATTTCTTCGATGCAATAGCTCAGCTTTTGTTGACCCATACACTCATAATATAGGCTTTGACTTTGTTAGATCCTAGTTTAAATATTAATTGTTTATTTGGAGTCCCTATTACAGCTCTCATATAGTTCGTCTTGAACGTATTCAAACAAGATTTACACGATATGCTCTGTAGTCATTAAATTTTGTTGAGCCGACCTCCTCATATAATGCTCGTTGCTTACATATTAATTTGCAGTCACTTCAATTGGGCAATTCACAGTTCATTGTAATGTTTTAATATATTAATATTTTAATGTACTAATTTTTTACAACTGTGAGCACAACTTTAGTGAAAAGTATTGATTTGCAGTTTCAAAACAGCGCTAGAATCTTTACTATGCAGCCCAGATGTTTTGGATTCTATTAAAAGTTAAATAACTCAATTCAATATTCAGTTTTATTAAAAACTTCATCAAAATTATTTACCAGGCAACTCTTTTTATTCACGTAAAACAGCTGTTAACACATTAACACTCTACAAAAGCATGCCTTAGGGCATGTACAAAAGTGGCAACATTTAACACACCGGTTTAATTTGTGTTTACATGCAAAACAAAAACAAAAAATTAACAGGCAAAATAGGACAGTTCAGAATTAGCACATTAAACCTTAATTAGTATGAACTGTGAATTGCCTAAATATAGAAGAATCACTATCTTATTACTACTGTTTATTTCAGATATAATCGAATTGGTAGTTGACTGTCCCCGACTTTTAGAAATGATAAATTTTAACATACCAACAAGATGTTTGCGTAAATTTGATCTTTTTCTATCAGAACGCTTAGAACCAACAATGCTTTTAATGCATCTTTGAATAGAGATTTAACTGAATACATATAACATGCTCTGTAATTATATTGATATTGATTTTTCGTTAACAAAACAAGCTCTTAAAATCTTGCTAGATAACTTCTACCGCTAAATATCTAATATTTTTTCTTATAATATTTTATCTTTAGCAAAATTGTAAATTAGCTTTAAGTGGCTTAGCCAATTATTTTGTAGTCAGTAAGGAATCTCTTTTCCATTGATGATGATAAATAAAATAAATAAAAAGTTTCTTGTAGAGTAAGAAATTAATAAATTTTGCAGTCAAATATTTTCCTTTAAAATATTTCTATAATTTACACCAATAATGTGATATCACCGATAATGTTATGTGCCTTAGTAAATCAATGCTCATTGAGCTTAATGGGACTATAAGGACAAAAACTTCTTGTTCTTGTTAATATTTATGGCAACAATGTTTTTTATATCCGGCTAGTGACCAGCATTCAATCAACTCTTTCGGCTATAAATGAAATATACAAAATATTCCGCAGTATTTATCAAATTATTCATTCCTAATTTTATTGACGCAAACATTGTGAGCCAACTTCTTCCAAAAGCCTGTTTACTCTTATAAGAAGTCGGACGGATTCACATCCTTTCACTTCGCTGTCTGAAACAAATAGTTTAAAGAATTTTTTCCCTTCTTTGTACGAACTTGTCATCGGAGGAAGGCGGAACAAAAATGAGAGCAAAAAAATATTAGTTCAACTAGTTTGCATAAATTTACATCGCAATACAACTAGAACCAACAGTAAAACGAGGTCTGCAATGGTGTTGCAGGCGCACTTGTTTTACTTAGCTGGAAAAAGTAGAAAACATGCCAATTTTATAGTTATTTTCCATTTTATTTTGGTCTTATTTTTACTTGTCAGTTAATTTTTTTTTTTAAATTTTTGTGCTTGCTTTAACGCGTTTTATTCGTATTTCTAGACAATTTTTTGTGTCAATATTGAGTGTTTTTATCTTCTTACTTCTAGCGCTTCTGCGTAAAGCGGGTGATATTGTTCCTTTCAATGCCTTAAATACTATAAAAACAAAAAATACTCAGGTGTAACAACACGATATGCGTACAACTTTTCCTCAAATTAAAATTGTTTTTGTTGAGTGGATCTTTTACACTCATGCCAAATATAATTTATTTGATATATGTTATAATTGCTCACACTCCTTGTCTCTGTCATTCTAAACTAACTTATTGGCATGGGTGCAGCCAAATTTATAGTGCCCCAGGACGCGGCTGTCTCTTCTAACTTTTCAACTGCACTTAAGAATTTAAATAAAAATAAACTGGACGAATTTAGTTCCATGTTCGTGAGCTTGAGGTCGCCTTTATGCTTGGGGTCCAAGATGTTATTCGCTAAAAACAAGCGCCCACAAAAATATAATGAAAAACATATACTAAAACTCACTTTATCAGCAAAAATTTCAATGAATTTGTTTTGTAGGCATGATAAACATGATTTCTATTTGTTGTTGCTGATTTTGTTGTACTATTGGCTGTATTTGTTTTTGCATTTATTTTGCTTACAGCACAAAGCACAAATACACAAAAATATACATAAACAAACATTGATAAATAGAGGTCACGCGAACATTGTGGCAGCCGCCTCGTTGGGCACGCCCAGCATGATTTTTACGAATTGAACTTGTGCCTTTTATACAAAACTGCTCTGTTTTTTATTCCTTACGGATTCTTAAACAAAAAATGCTACAAAGCATAAAATCTTGAACGTGACTTTTTCAAATATGATGGAATTGGAATTTAGCGCCAAAGTAACTTATATCATAATTAACCACATTGAATTTCTAAAATTAAAATTTTTGTATTGTAAATATAAATAGAAATAAGAGTTCTTATGAAGAGTCGGATAGACATTAGAAAATACGGATAATCTTTAAACAGCTGTCCCAAAAAGGGTTTTTTATGGATATTCATACAAAGCAAACTTCAAGCTTCGTTAATAACAGTTCTTGCGTCTAGGTTGTATCAACAAAAGTTTCATATTTAACTGTAAATTAATTGAAATGGGACTATGAGATTAAAATATATTTTAATGTAAAGCAACTCTCAAACTGTTGTCCAAAAGAGATATTCTGCTGTGTAAAAATTTTAAAAGTTTGAATTTCTTGTTATACATAGGATAATAAAGTAAAAACTTAAAAAAAAAATGTGGTGCGGTCGTGGGACCCCCGTCAAAAGCGAAGTTCCTTACACTTTTTCTTCAACTTAAATGAACAATCAAATCAAAAAATTTATTTAATTATTTTAGGAAAACAGATTTATTTATTGAAAATTAAGATATAAAATTATTATGAGAGATGAAAATAGGCAGTTACCGTTGCTAGCGTTATCTGTTTCATGACGCAAGAAGGCGTTGAGCATTGAACATTCATCATGTTCCTCGTATGGAGCTTGAATTGATCAAAAACTTGGATTGAAAACTGGACTCACGTAAGAGTGGAAAACACAAAAGAAATCACACTTTTAGAGTTTACCCTAGTGTCGAAAAAAATTCATACATCAGTTAAGAAAACAGCGACCAGCGCATCTACAAAAAGTATAAAACAAAAACTAATTTTTAGGGTAATCCCTTGTGGAAAAAAATTGTACAATATTACACACATTTGCTGCAGTATTCATTTTTTAAAACTTAATTGCAATAAAGATTCTCACGTATGATTTAAAACAAACAAATATAAAAAAGTGTGTGTGTGGCTGCTACGCACACTAGAAGTGATTCCTTTAGAAAACTGTGGAAATTATGGTAAAACCACTTTTTTATACTACATCGTAACCTAAGAATGAGTTAAGCCACTTAATAGTAAAATTTTTTAATTTTCATGCAAATATCTCCGCTGTTTTATTTATTTTTCAATTAAATTTTTTTTTATTCAGGAGTCCAATAAAAAAACAAAAATATTTTATTTCTAATTTTGACACGGCCCTTTGTCCAATAACGCCCACCGTATTGACCGCATTTTATCATAATTGTGCCTACCCCTCTTCTAAATTTCAGTACCCTAGTGTCTATATTATTCGACATACAGTGTTTTAATAATATTGAAACGCCCCTTTGTCGAATGAAGCCAACTTTCTTGACAGTAATTTGAAATAATTGTGCTTACCCCTGCACTAAATTTCAGCGTCCACTTGTTCAGCCACTGTGTTCAATGTTTCTATCCGTTACTATCGCACGCACACACACAGCAATCACAAGGTAACGTGATTTTTTCTACAAACTCGCACTACCCGCATACTGCGTAAAGGAACTTCTTTCCAAAAACTTGAGATTTTTTGCGGTTTTTTCGTGCTTTTTGGTGGCTTAAAAAAGGCTAAATCGGGATGCGATTGGTACTTTTCACTACTTACATACAAATCAAATCACTAGTTGCTATGCTTGTTGGTTTGGTTCATGTCGAAATCACGAACGCAACATCTTGTCGTTTGTTCAAACGAATCAATTAGCCAGAATTTTTCTCCATTGCTGTAAAAAAAGGAATTCTACGTCTACACTTACGATACTATCGAAGCTATAGATTGTTTTCATACTATCATATGAGCTCAGTAGCAGGAACCGTAACGGTTCTGATTTTTTTCAAATAAGTCAACAAGTAATCGTTATTTATTGACTGTTAAATTTTACTTATATAATATAATAAGTTGGGGATTTGCAGAAGCAGACCACAGTGGGTCCCTTTTCGTCCCCCATTGGACAAAGGGTACTACTGCTCAGAGTACTCGTACGTGAGCATGCTCCTTGTGTGAGCATCCTTTGTCACCTCAAGCATATCCTTATAGGTTAGTTGACCAATCTCGGCTTCGCCAATAAATGGGCGTCCCAGAGTTGTCAATCTTATGCTTGCCAGCGCCGGACACTGGCACAGAATGTGTGCTGCTGTTTCCGGCTCCTCTAGGCATAACCTACACGCATCGTCCTCGGTCAGAGTCATCTTCCCGAGATGGTACATGAAGGGACCGTGTCCTGTGACCAGTGCAGTAAGCCAGCTTAAAGTCCTTCGATTGTATCGGATAACTTTTGCTGCCTCACTACGAGACCACTTCACGGCCGCCTTTGATTGCCTGCAATTAACAGCTTCTTCCCACCTTGTACTGTGTTCCGAGTCCGTCCATTGTTTAATAAGGCCTGCCACCATATTGTCGCCTATGGCGATACGTAGTTCTGGTCCACAGAATTATTCTGCTGATCCTGCTCTTGCTAAAGAATCAGCTTCTTCATTCTGTTCTATGTCAGAGTGTCCTCTCACCCACATAAGTGTGAGCTCATTCGTCTGGGCGCACTTATTGAGTTTTGTAAGACATTCTATGGCCAACCTGAAAGTGATGTCTGTCCGTTGCATACACCTAATCACAGACTGATTGTCGAGAGCGATGACAATTTTCTCTCCACTGACCCGGCCATCTATCAGGTGGTCCAGCGCATGCACTACGCCAAGCATTTCTGCCTGGTATACAGACACAAACCTCCCCAACCTCAGTACACAGGATAGGCTTAACTCTTTTGAGTACACGCCTGCCCCGGCCCGGCCATTCATCAGAGAGCCGTCTGTGAATATACTGATATCGCTACCAGCGATTTCTTCACAAACGGCTCCATCCGTTATAAGAGTTTTATAACATTTTTCTATTATTTTTACTCTCTGCCACGACAGCATACCTAACAGAACCTCCATTGCGCTTGTTGGAGTGGTGCGTATTGCACTTGTTATTCCAACACACGCCAGCCGTTGGACTCTGTCCAGTCTCTTCTGAATGGTTTTCTGGCTGACTTTTGTCCACCAAATCACCGAAGCATACGTGATGACAGGTCTAACCATCATAGTGTAAACCCATTTCATAGCCTCTGGGTTTAGCCCCCATTTGAGACCACAAACACGTCTGCACTGGAACAGAACCCTCTTGGCTCTTTGAATTCTATCTTCTGCATGCTCGTTCCAGTTCAGTTTGCTATCAGGTTACCCCTAGATATTTAACTTTCGTGGACATGTTGATTTCAGCTCCAAAAAGTCTGAGTGGTTCTGTCCTCAGGCCTCTTTCTAGTAAAGAGAATATTGTCTGACTTGCCTGCGTTTACGGTAAGGCCTTGTTCTCGACACCATTCCTCCACCATTCGGAGTGCTCCCTTCATGATGTCAGAGATGGTGTCAATGAACTTGCCGCGGACCACCAACGCAATATCATCTGCATACCCTATCGTGTGTATGCCCGATTCATCCAGTCTAACCAGTAGTGAGTCCACAGTTATGTTCCACAGGGTTTGCGATAATAATAATAATAATAATAATAATAATAATAATAATAATAATAATAATAATAATAATAATAATAATAATAATAATAATAATAATGATAATAATAATAATAATAATAATAATAATAATAATAATAATAATAATAATAATAATAATAATAATAATAATAATAATAATAATAATAATAGTAATAATAATAATAATAATAATAATAATAATAATAATAATAATAATAATAATAATAATAATAATAATAATAATAATAATAATAATAATAATAATAATAATAATAATAATAATAATAATAATAATAATAATAATAATAATAATAATAATAATAATAATAATAATAATAATAATAATAACAATAATAATAATAATAATAATAATAATAATAATAATAATAATAATAATAATAATAATAATAATAATAATAATAATAATAATAATAATAATAATAATAATAATAATAATAATAATAATAATAATAATAATAATAATAATAATAATAATAATAATAATAATAATAATAATAATAATAATAATAATAATAATAATAATAATAATAATAATAATAATAATAATAATAATAATAATAATAATAATAATAATAATAATAATAATAATAATAATAATAATAATAATAATAATAATAATAATAATAATAATAATAATAATAATAATAATAATAATAATAATAATAATAATAATAATAATAATAATAATAATAATAATAATAATAATAATAATAATAATAATAATAATAATAATAATAATAATAATAATAATAATAATAATAATAATAATAATATAATAATAATAATAATAATAATAATAATAATAATAATAATAATAATAATAATAATAATAATAATAATAATAATAATAATAATAATAATAATAATAATAATAATAATAATAATAATAATAATAATAATAATAATAATAATAATAATAATAATAATAATAATAATAATAATAATAATAATAATAATAATAATAATAATAATAATAATAATAATAATAATAATAATAATAATAATAATAATAATAATAATAATAATAATAATAATAATAATAATAATAATAATAATAATAATAATAATAATAATTAATAATAATAATAATAATAAATAATAATAATAATAATAATAATAATAATAATAATAATAATAATAATAATAATAATAATAATAATAATAATAATAATAATAATAATAATAATAATAATAATAATAATAATAATAATAATAATAATAATAATAATAATAATAATAATAATAATAATAATAATAATAATAATAATAATAATAATAATAATAATAATAATAATAATAATAAATAATAATAATAATAATAATAATAATAATAATAATAATAATAATAATAATAATAATAATAATAATAATAATAATAATAATAATAATAATAATAATAATAATAATAATAATAATAATAATAATAATAATAATAATAATAATAATAATAATAATAATAATAATAATAATAATTAATAATAATAATAATAATAATAATAATAATAATAATAATAATAATAATAATAATAATAATAATAATAATAATAATAATAATAATAATAATAATAATAATAATAATAATAATAATAATAATAATATAATAATAATAATAATAATATAATAATAATAATAATAATAATAATAATAATATAATAATAATAATATAATAATAATAATAATAATAATAATAATAATAATATAATAATAATAATAATAATAATAATAATAATAATAATAATAATAATAATAATAATAATAATAATAATAATAATAATAATAATAATAATAATAATAATAATAATAATAATAATAATAATAATAATAATAATAATAATAATAATAATAATAATAATAATAATAATAATAATAATAATAATAATAATAATAATAATAATAATAATAATATAATAATAATAATAATAATAATAATAATAATAATAATAATAATAATAATAATAATAATAATAATAATAATAATAATAATAATAATAATAATAATAATAATAATAATAATAATAATAATAATAATAATAATAATAATAATAATAATAATAATAATAATAATAATAATAATAATATAATAATAATAATAATAATAATAATAATAATAATAATAATAATAATAATAATAATAATAATAATAATAATAATAATAATAATAATAATAATAATAATAATAATAATAATAATAATAATAATAATAATAATAATAATAATAATAATAATAATAATAATAATAATAATAATAATAATAATAATAATAATAATAATAATAATAATAATAATAATAATAATAATAATAATAATAATAATAATAATAATAATAATAATAATAATAATAATAATAATAATAATAATAATAATAATAATAATAATAATAATAATAATAATAATAATAATAATAATAATAATAATAATAATAATAATAATAATAATAATAATAATAATAATAATAATAATAATAATAATAATAATAATAATAATAATAATAATAATAATAATAATAATAATAATAATAATAATAATAATAATAATAATAATAATAATAATAATAATAATAATAATAATAATAATAATAATAATAATAATAATAATAATAATAATAATAATAATAATAATAATAATATAATAATAATAATAATAATAATAATAATAATAATAATAATAATAATAATAATAATAATAATAATAATAATAATAATAATAATAATAATAATAATAATAATAATAATAATAATAATAATAATAATAATAATAATAATAATAATAATAATAATAATAAT